>CM032642.1:23459505-23626318 GCA_019097785.1 Fraxinus excelsior
ATTAAAGAGTCCTTCAAAGAGCTTGGTGGGCGAATTGATAGACGAACGAAATTGCGTTTATTGAACTATGTATTGATAGACGAAGAGTTGTTCAAAAAACGTTCTGATTGTGTGCTATTAAAATGCGTGAACTTGCAAGAAGCTAAGACAATTATGGCCGAAGTGCATGAAGGGATATGTGGAGCCCATCAGGCTGGCCAAAAGATGAGATGGCTGATTATTAGAAGTGGATATTTCTGGCCAAAGATGGGTGAATCGTGTATTCAATATGCAAAAAGTTGTTTAGCATGCCAAAAACACGGTCCAATACAGAGGGCACCAGCAAGCAACATGGCACCCATTATCAAACCTTGGCCGTTCAAAGGTTGGGCGATAGATTTGATACGGAAGATTTACCCTCCGTCATCCAAACAACACACCTTTATTATAGTCGCCACGGACTTTTTCACCAAATAGGTTGAGGCAGTCCCTCTAAAAGAAATCACCCAGAAAAATATCATAGAGTTTATCCGAGACCACATCATTCACAGATTTGGGATCCCACAAACTTTAATGACAGATCATGGGACTTCCCTAAATGGAGATCAGGTGAAAGAATTCTTAAGCGAGTTTGGAATTAAATTGGTAAATTCCACACCGTATTACGCTCAGTCAAACGGCCAGGCAGAGTCATCCAACAAGATCCTGAAGTCTATCATAAGGAAGATGATAGATGAAAGTGCCAGGAATTGGCACGAATGCTTGAACAAAGCCTTATGGGCTTACAGAACGTCGCCCCGCTCAAGCACCAACGTTACGCCTTTCCAACTCACTTATGGACAGGAGGCTGTATTGCCCGTAGAAATCAACGTGCAATCTATAAGGGTGCGTCGGCAGTACGAATTAAACGAGAACGAGTATAAAGAATCGTTGGTTCAAAACCTGTTAGAATTAGACGAGTTGAAGTTAGACGTGCTAGACAGGTTGCAAGTTCAGAAACAAAGGATGGCTAGATTTTACAATAAGAAAGTAATAGCCAAGTTCTTTAGTGCGGACGAATTGGTTTGGAGGGCAGTCCTTCCTTTAGATAGTAAGGACCCAAAGTATGGCAAATGGTCGCCAAATTGGGAGGGGCCTTATAGAGTGAAGAGCGTGTTGCCTAATGGAGCTTACCACTTGGAAGACTTAGATGGTACTAGGCACATAAGATTTATTAATGGTAAATACTTGAAGAAGTATGTTCCATCCCTTTGGGAAAGTGAACAGATAAACACTTGAGCGATAAAACCACAATCGTAATATAACTATGCCAAGCGATGGCAGTTAACGAACTGGACGATCACGTTCTAATAGCAAAATAAACATAGTATATGCGTAAATGTTATAATTGCAATGGTGGTATAGGTTCATGCCGAACGATGGCAGTAAGTAAAATTGGACGATCACGTTCTAATAGCAAAATAAACAGAATATATACGTAAGTGGTATAATTGTAATTGTGATATATATTCATGCCGAACGATGGCGGTAAGTGAAATTGGACGATCATGTTCTAAGTAAATTTAGAGAGAACCAAGCATGTTTAAAACAAAGTCCTTTATTATCCAGTGCTCTTTACAAACCATTCTTTACAAGAACTAAAAGACACAGGCAAAGTACAAAGCTAGATACGCTACAAATTAGCTTCTGACTGAAAAGGACATAAAGAGTGAAACCAGTACGGCCATGCCTTTCAGTCTAGGCCGTAAGAGGGTGAACTGCCCCTGCATCCTTCCCAAACGCATTGCTGCAATGGTAGACGAGGAGAAGCAACCCTTCAGCCTATGGCCGTAAGAAGGTAAGCTACTCTTACAACCTTCCTAGATGCATTGCTGCAAAGGCAGGCGGAGAGAAGCAGCCTTTCAATCCATGGCCAGATAAGAGAGTGAAATGTTCCCTACAGCCTCCTAAATGCATTGCTGCAATAGTAGGCGAAGAGAAGCACTTTCAACAAGCAAACCGAGGGCAAAAGTCTTGCCTCGGTTTGACATTTCCTATACCTCCCATACCAAAAGTAATTTCAAAACAAAGGAGATGAGTCGAGAAACCCATCCCTGTAGAAGAGGAAATTGTTGGGAAACGACCGGAGTGCCATACAGTGGCAGAAAACTCTGATGGTGAGAAATTGAATTTGAGAAGGCATGAGGATGAAAATGATGAGTATAAGCAGGCATATTTATAAGGGTTGGAAGATCAAAAGCCGGAATCTGGAAGGTCACATTTATGACCAGTGAGTGAAACCAATATGGCCCAAACATTTAGGGAAGAAAACTCAAAAGCCAAGAGAATATGCATGAATGTTGGCACAAAAACTGAGTACGAAGAAAATCGGCGATCAAGGATAAACACTACTTCGAAGTAACTATAACTATTCATTAATAATGGTGAATGATATTAGATTACATAGAGTAAAGGCAGTCGCGCGAAAAGTTACAAAATTAGAACAGTAAATGTTCAATTACAATTCGCCCCAGGCTGAGCGCATTTGCTGCCTAAGTTTATCCCACTCTTCGCCCTGCTTAGAGGAAAGGATACCAAACTCCGTCACCAAGTCATCGTCAACCTCTAACTTCTGATACTGCTCCAATAAAGATTTGGTTCTTGCAATTCCTTGGGAGGCAGTACGCTTTTTAGCAGCTATCCTCGCCCTGCAATCGTTCATTTTCGCTTGCAGCTCCTTCATTTCAGCAGTCAGGCTCAACATCAAAGAGTCTTCCACTACAAGTTCTGAAGAGACCTCAGTCAAATCAGCATGGTTCCTGTCAATTTCCTGGAGCAAAGACTCTTTCTCAGAAGAAGCGCGAAGATATTGGGCACTTCTGGTCTTCAATTCTGCGTTTTTGGCCAGCAAGGAAACGATGTCGGCGTGAAGAACCCTCAGCTTCACTTTAAAATCAGTAGAAATGCTGAGCGATGGGAGTGAGAGTACTTGCAGTAAGTTCACACTCAACATGTCTAGCTTGGTTTTTTGCTGAGCAGCGCTGGCACGGCTGACCTCCATATCCATGAAGGAAACATACTCGAACAGTGCATGTTTGAGAAGTGCCATATCCTCGTTCGCAGGAATGGAAGACGATGCAGAAGATGTTTTCATGCGCGCCCAAGAGGTGAATAAGTCTTGAATAGAGTTGAGAATGTTATCCGATTCCTGCAAAAGAGAGTTGCCAACATTGAAGGTTTCTCTACACAGCAAGGCAAAAAATCAGAGATAAGAGCGCAGTAAAAAGACCTTATCGCCGGTGGTTGGAAATTCAGGCGCCCCCCTTATTTCCTCCATCACTTGAGGAGACTTCCCTTTAGCCGGGCAAGAAGGACCTTCCCCACCGGAAGAAGACACCAGAATCTCTGCACATTTCATATCACAGTAAACCAATGAAAACAGCAGCGATAAAGAGAGGCCAAAGGTATCAAAAGTAAGCCTTACCTTCTAGGACCTCGCTTGGGGGGTCGACACCCTGAGGAAGAGGATCGACTGAAGACGATGTTGCTGGAGCTTGATGCTTGGGCGACGCAGCCTTGACAAAAGGGGAAGAGGAAGAATCGGCCAAAACCATAGCCCCGGAAGAAGAATCCTTCTGGAAAGAAAGGCAAATCATTATTGTATGAATAGAAAAACAACTTGTGCAGTAGGTGACATTCAATTACCTTTCTCCTTATGATAAGGGGAGTGTCATCATCATCATCATCATCCTGCAGGGATACTACGGTCGCAGCTGGCCGCTTTCGACTAGGAGCACCTTTAGAAACGGTGGGCTTCGAAACTGGGGAGCGTATAGAACGCGAAGGGGACGTAGTAGAAACGGGAAAAAGTACCCTGTTTATCCAGGAGGTGGAAAGCGCGATTGGCATCAGTTGAAAATAACCGTTGCTTCACTGACAGCCACAGTTGGTCAAAAAGGGGGTGAGTAGCAGCAGTAGGATTGAAAGGAGCGAAAGTAAAGCCGGTTGCCAAAAGTTTATTACGGACATCGATGGCTTGGGCTTCTGCTTTGTTAAGAATGTAGAAGCGATCCATCATGTTATTGGAGTAGCAAGGAGGGACAGGCCACATTTGACCAAAACCAAGCTGGCGAGCACAAAATTGAGGCGCGTATATCTCTACCCCCGCTTTAGCATTGGTCCCTGTCAGAATGTCGTGAAACAGTTCTCTCCCTATTAAAAACTGAACCCAAACAGGCAGAAATGTATCCGCCTCGGCCAGAGTAGAAGGAGGCCGGACAAAAGGAGAAATTTGCTCGGAAGGAAAAGGAAAGAATGAAAGGGTTGAATTCAAGGTATAGAAGAAAATGAAAACATCTCTCATGGACATATTTACAGGGCTCAGTTGATGAACAAAAAGCCCATAACAGGAAACCTCACGAGGAGGAAAAGGGGGAATACCCAACTGAGGGAAATAAGATCTCAACCACAATTGAGCAAGCCATAAAGGCCCACTGCCAGTGGGAGATGCATTATTCTTCAATTGGAATTGGAGCATGGCCATGCCCCTATAAAGAGCAGCCAGAAGAAATGAACATAAGTTCAAAGGTCTACCCCGAGCCAACTCATGAGACAGGGGCAAGTAGCTCATAGAAGGTTTCAAGCTGGGAACACAAAGGACGTATTTACAAAGCCAGACTTGGAGGAAAGCGACTCGCTCGGAATGGCTAGGCTCAGACACAGCAGTGACATAACTGCCCTGCAGGCTCGAGTAAGATTCAGTAAGCTTTCTATCAAATTTAGGGGCAGTACCAGAAATCAGCATGCCAGGGAAAATGGTATCGCCCAAAGGCGGAAGATTCAGCAAAGTCCCAACATCCCTCAAAGTAATGGTCATATGACCAAGAGGAAAAACAAAGGTATTGAACTCGGGGGACCAATAACTTAGGGCGATTGGGAAAAGCACAGGGTCATATGTTGGGGGGAAAAGAGTAATTTCCAATAGGTCCAGAATTTTAGCACGTTCAAAAATTGATTTGGTGGGGCCATGAGCCACCATACGTGCATGCCACCTACGGAAAGATGCATCAGTTTTAGGCCAAGTTCGAATACCTCTATCGTGGATCGGCCTCAAAGGCAAAGACTGCGAGAAAGGGAAATCCTCAGAGCACGGGAACAAATGACCGACCGCGGCCCGTTCGACGGCTTCAGCATCACTGAATGAAGGACCCAGATAAAACTCGTTGCGGTCAGCATTTGATTGCGAAAGAAAAGACGGGTTCACGTATGGTCTTGCAAGGAGGGTTTGGAAATCCTCAAAACTGAAGACATTGTCCGAAGAAGTTTGAGAAGTAGTCATTACGGCACAGAAGATGCTCTGTTCTTGAGGATTGTTCGGTCTAAATCGAGGATCGCTGCAAGGAAGATGGTGAAATGGCGAAGAAAGACGTATTGCCGCAAAAAGGTGAATGAAAAGGATACCGCGTACTTTTGGGGCTTTAAGGGTTTATAACGTCGCAACCTTTCAAACGCTAGAACGAAAGTGACGGTTGAAATTCTGGGAAGTTCAAATATTGCGGGAGAGATACAGAATGAATATGGCAAAATTAATGATTAGTATTAATTCTGCCATATTGGGGGGTAATTGTTGACACACTAAAATGCAGCCCAAAGTGGAAAGGAAGTCCAATTGATAAATCCAAGATGAAGACCCAACAGAAGCAAATTAAAAGGCCCAAGAAGAAAAGCCCAAGTTGGAGGCCTGTAGAAAGACATGAATACCGAAAGCCCAAGAACAATGGAATACCATCGCCCTGAAGTTGTAGGACGCCCAGAGGCCGAACAAAGATAGTATGACACAATCGCTCAGGACGACAGCCTCATTGTCGCCCAGAACCCCAAGTCTCATTGTCGCCCAGAACCCCAAGTCGCCCAAAGTCAAGCAAGTCTAAAGGATATAGTTTGGGAGCGATTGACAAGTAAACCCGGCATGATCCCACGACCCAAGAAAGCACCAAAGGTAGTGGCAGCGGTTACCAAGCAACTACTCCCCAAATAAGCGATTCCTCACTAAAAGAGTGGGAGGTTACGAAGGACACGAAGTAAATTTGAGCAGTTTCGATAACCAAGGGGTGCTCAAGAAATATAAAAGGAGTAATGTCATAGAAGAATAAGGACCGAATCAAAAACTCTCTACAAGAGATCATGTAATTTTTATTTCTTAGTTTAAATTTAATCCTTTTTCAGTACTCGTGTGCTTGCGCCCCTTGGAGGCGTTTTGTCTACTTCCTAATTGTAATCCTTCACTGGCATACGCACCCCTTTTTGGGACTTTGTCTCAAGAGGTCTGTTCCTTACACAATCGTCTGACCCCTCTTTCTCGTAATTGTTGGCGGGTTGCAAAATGCACGAAAACAAAGAGTATACAACTGAGATCAAGATTCCAATCTAATAAGCAGTTTATCAACATTGTACAGAGTGTATCAGCAGTGTGTGCCTTGGCAAGGCACATAAACAAACCCGATTTAATGAAATGAAACATTAAAAAATTTAATGTTCTGAAAGTTGCCGAATTTAACAAGAATGATACTAGCAAAAATTTTAGACTGGTTTAGTTGACATAACAACATAACACTTAAGAACCAAATGAAGTGAAGAAATAAATGTTTTGAAAGTTAAAGCTACGCCTTGCGCCCTATTTAAAGTTCTGAAACCACACAAGCAGAAGCTAACAGCCAAAAAAGCTTACATTCTTACAAGAATTTTGGCTGCGAGAGAGTTGGTGGCACCATGGGTTGAAAGGTCATTGACCGCTGACACAGTGTCCGAATGCTCAGCCTGTCGCAGTGTGGAGCAGTAGTTGGGGCTGTCAAGCGTCTCAAACGTCTTGCTGTAGAGAATAGAGAAAGGATAGATGCCTTTGGTACCATCTACTGCGTCGTCTGCATGAGGGTTGAGAAGGTGATAGTGAGAAATTTGATCTGAGATTGAGATTTGAAAGCCTTTGATCCACTTCCTCGATCTACATATAATACTAGTAATAACAATGTTGCACCGGATTTGAATTAAATATTAATGCTATTTATTTGATCCTCATGTTTTAAGACATTAAATATAAAACCAATAAAGTTGATGTTATATCCATACATTTAATTGACTTTATTATTTTATGCCTCGAACTTGTAACTTGAATATAACATATGATTGGTCCAAATATGAATATGACACACTCAAGTGCACAAAATAATGCCTAGATACTGGGATGTATTGTGTTCAAATCCGCACCTACCAAGACTACTACTATAGCATTATCTTCCTCGTTCAGAATTTTGAAAGTTGCAGAACCCTGCAGGTCAAATCGAACTGAGGAACTAACCCAGCCATAACTTGCCATATGGTGCTCCATTTTCGACAATTTGAAAGGGGTTTTGCTTGTTTTAAGGTTCTACGGTATAGATTTGGCTAAAAAATAACTCAGTCCATGTCAAAATCAGTACATATATTCGGTTATTTTTAAAATATAAATAAATTCATAAATCAGCCATTATAATGTGTAATATTTGGTATACTAATCAACATTGAATAATTATGTGTGATTAAAACGAATTATTGACTTTGACTTAAAATTTAGACCAAACATGGGCTAAGAGTATTAATTAATTCATGGAGTTGTTTGCATTTTATATATTTTTACGTGCGGACTAGAATTTTTGTCGATAAATAAAATTTATCATAATAAGTTTTTAAATCAATAATGGAAAAACTCCATCTAAATGTGATGCGTTAAGTAAGTAGGTGGGGGCTATATACCATTTTGTCACTCTTAACAGTGAGAACCAGTGTACGAAGGAGATGTATATTAGCTATTTTAAGGATTAAAAAATTGCATTAGATCATTTAGAGCAGTGAGGCACACGTCCATTCCTAAATATAGGACAATTTTCCTACTCACACTGTGATTGTTTTAACGGTTGTATGGAAGATACTCAATGTCTATTTTGGCCAAATTTTAATTTAAGTTAAAGTCATCTCACATCTTTTCAACCACACATTTTAAAAATTTATATCACAATCCACTTAAAATCTGATTTTAATCTACCCCAAACACCCTCTCAATTAGGATAAGTATTGTAATAGGTCGATCAAGTTGTAAAAGAATTCTCTCTTAAATTTCCAATCAATTGTTAATAATTATAGCAATTTTGCTTAGGTCCCATACGTAAATTTGGATTATCAAACTAGTACAATTGTTATATGTTAAAGTATGCACCTATGCCCTCTAATGTGATATATACACTGGTATGGAATTCGTGAGGCTGAACTACATAAATCCTTGGGACCACAATAATTGTTGCAACTGAATTGATTCTTTCACATGTATAGTTGTTATTTACTTGCTCACTACTCCAATATTGTATATAAATATTGCTTATTCAATCTTCTGTACTATCTAATTTTTCAATATATGAAATCAGTTCTCTAAGGATTATTTTCTCTCTGTTCTCAATTCTATCTTTTGCATTAATTTTAACTTGGTATCAAAATGGCTGACACTGAATCCAATGAAAATGCACAATCAGCTCAACCTGATTCGAGTACTCTGATGCCTCCAGTGTTGGGAGGAAATCAGATCTCACCATATGGTGTAAGCCTCACTCAAGTCCCTCCAGTCAAGCTTGACAGAAATAATTTTTTGCTGTGGAAAAATATGGTTATGCCCATCATAAAGGGGCTTCATCACAGGAGCAAGAGCCTGTCCAATAGAATTTCTGGAGACCTAAACAACTGGTTCTACAGGTGCTACTATCGAAATGGTGTCTAATGCTGAATATATGAAGTGGGTGTCTACTGACCAACCTTTGATGGGTTGACTTTATTCCTCCATGACACCCGAAATTTCCATGAGAGTTATAAGATCTGCAACTTCCTTCAACCTCTGGAATGCTGTACAGGAAAGCTTTAGGGTGATGAACAAATCAAGAGTTACTTTTCTTATCAGTGAGCTTCAAAGAACAAAGAAGGGATCAATGAGTATTGACCAATATTTGAACACAGTCAAACAACTAGCAGATAACCTCGAAATTGCTAGAAAGAGCATTCCTCTAAATGACCTTATCACACAAGTACTAGCTGGATTGGATGAAGAATACACCCCTATTGTGGTCCAGATCAATAACATGGAATCTATCTCATGGTATGAACTGCAGTCTGTGTTGATGACCTATGCGAGTAGAATCGAACATCTCAATGCTGTGAAAAATACCCTAGCCTCTATTAACTTAAGTCAAACATCAGCTAACTTTGCACACAGAACAAACATAGGCAGAGGAGGAAGATTTAACTATGATGGAATAAGCAATAGATGAAATAGAATTAGAGGTAGATGTGCTAGACAAACCATTAACAAAAGCCCCTGACAAATATGTGGAATGAGCAATCACTCAGCTAAGAAGTATTTCAATCGTTATGATAATAGATATATGGGTACAAGACCTGACCAACACTATCAAAACAATTCATCAGGACATGCTGCTCTTGTTGCTTCACCTAGCACCATTGCTAATCTAGCATGGTTTGCAGATTCAAGAGCAAGCAGTCATGTCACTGCAGAGAAAGGAAACATGGTAGATGTATATGAGTATGGTGGTAAGGAGAAACTCATAGTTGGTAATGGTAACAAACTCAACATCTCTCATACTGGTACCAATCACCTAAGCACTTTGAATGACAAGTCATTAGTTCTTAACAATGTATTATTGGTACCTTCAATTAAGAAAAATTTGATAAGTGTTTCACAACTTACATCTGATAATGGCGTATTTATGGAATGCCATTCTGATTTCTGTGTTGTTAAGGACAAACACACGAAGAAGGTGCTACTGGAAGGGAGGCTTAAGGACGACTTGTATCAGTTTGAGCATCCAAGAAAAGCTGGAACCAAAAGACTCTCATATCTTCAATTTGCCTATCCAAATAAGTTGAACTCTTCAACTATTGTTTTTCAGTCCCAAGTATCTAAAAATTACCAGTCTAGACTAAGGTTGTGGCATATGAGACTTGGACATTCTGCTGATTTCGTGATGTCACAAGCACTCAAGTCTTGTAATGAAAAGATTGGAATTAATGAAATTATTCAGTTCTGTGATGCTTGCCCGTGTGGTAAATCACATTTCCTTCCTTTTAAATTATCTTCCTCACATGCCACAAATCCACTTGTACTGACATTTGGGGTCCTACATCCATCATTTCAACATCTGGGTTCAGATACTATATCTTCTTTGTTGATGATTATAGTAGGTATACTTGGGTCTATCCAATAAAAAATAAATTTGAATCTCTAAGCTTATTCACTCAATTCAAGAACCTTGTTGAAAAAATATATAATAGGAAGATAAAATCACTTCAATCAGATTGGGGAGGTGAGTTCAGAGCTTTTACTAACTTAGCTCTTCAATCTGGCATCAATATGCGTCTTTCCTGTCCTCACACCTCCTCCCAAAATGGTAGAGCTGAGAGGAAACACAGACATATTATAGAAACCGGGCTAACTCTTCTTGCTCAAGCTCAAATGCCTTTGCACTACTGGTGTGAGTCTTTTCACATGGCTACTCACCTCATCAACAAATTGCCTACGCTTATTCTCAAAATGAAATCACCATTTGAAACCTTAAACAAAGAACAAGTTGACTACATATCTCTGAAAATTTTTAGATGTGCCTGTTTTCCTTGTCTCAGACTATATTAGCAACACAAGTTTAGTTTTCACTCTACCAAGTGTGTTTTCCTTGGCTTCAACAATTCACACAAAGGCTATAAATGTCTCAGTCCAATAGGCAGGACCTACATATCTAGACATGTAGTGTTTAATGAAAATGAATTCCCATTCCATTATGGTTTTCTAAACAAAAAAACCAATCCACAGAACTCTGAAACTATCATTCAATACCTGCCACTTCTCATTTCCTTAAGCTATGATCAAAGATGCTCAACTGCTGCAACTCATCCTGATGCCACCTCAACAACATCTCAGAACTCTGAATAGATTGAAGTAACTAGAAATGAGGTGTCTGAGGAAAATAGAAATGAAAACTCAGTGGCAAACAATGAACAAAACCAAATGGAAATTCAAGAAGGAACTACAAATGATCAGATAGAGTAGGCTGAAATAAATGAAGGGTTGAATCAAAGTGCTGAAGGACGAGAAAAACAGACTGTTGAGCACCCTATGGTCACTAGGAGTAAAGCTGGTGCTTTTAAGCTTAAAGTTTATTCAAGTCAGTGCAAACAATACAACTTGGACCAACAAGAACTTGAACCAAATAATGCATCTGAAGCTATGTCACGCAAAAATTGGAAAGAAGCTATGGAAGAAGAGTACTCAACATTGATGAAGAACAAAACTTGGAGATTAATTCCACCACTGGCCAACCAAAAGGTGATAGGGAACAAGTGGGTTTTCATAACTAAAAAGAACATCGAAGAGAAGATAATGAAGTACAAAGCTAGACTTCTTGCCAAAGGGTTCTTGCATCCACCTGATAGAATCATTGCAACTGACTACCTCTGAATATGTAGCAGGCTCTTCAATGGAATTAATGTCTTCAGACACACTCAATGCATAAGTTAGCAAATCCGCTTCTCCATACTTTCTTGGAGGTCTAATTTGTCTGCGAGATCTATCATTAACTATTAAATATTGTGGTGCTGGTGGTGTAGACAAAGTAGGCAAGATATTACTATATGTCAACCTCGAACTGAAATGATTTGTAGTAGACTATTTTGCAACCTCTGATTGTTCATTTGAACTAATTCTCAACTCTACCTGAGTTAAATGATTCTGCTCCTCGATTCATAGCAATTTCATCAAATACTACATCCCTAATAACAATCACATTTCTTGTCCCAGGATACCACAATTTAAACCTATTTACACCTGATTTATAACAAAAAAAAATGCACTTTCTAGATCTAGACTCCAACTTCTCATTATTTACATGAACATAAGCAGGACACCCAAAGATCTTCGAATTTGAATAACAAGAAGGTTTAACATACTATACCTCTTGTGGTATCTTTTTATCAATGACAACTTAGATTGAACGATTAATCAAAAACCAAATTGTAGTAGCAGCTTCAGCCTAAAAAGTCTTAGGCAATCCAGAATTTGAAAGTATACAACAAACATTTTTCATCAAAGTTCTATTAATCCGTTCTGTCACACCATTCTGTTGAGGAGTTCTGGACACTGCCCAGTGTCTCAAGATGCCTTCAACCCTGCAAAAGTTATTGAACTCATCTGAACAAAACTCCAACCCAGTAGCTGTGCGTAGACGTTTCACACGCTTTCTAGTCTACTTTTCTACCTATATTTTTCACTCCTTGAAGATCCCAAACACTTTACTCTTCTACTTCAAGAAGAATACCCAAACTTTCCTGGAGAAATCATCAATTACTGTCAACAAGTAATAATTGTATCCTTTTGATGGTACCTTTGCTGGTTCCCACAGATCAAAATGAATATATTCAAGTGTTCCCTTCGTATTGTGTCTTCCTTTCATGAATCCGACTCTCTTCTATTTCCCAAAAAACACAACGCTTACAAAAATTTATTTTGTTGGTCTTCTGCCCATCAAGAACCCCTCTTCTGCTTAGCTCTGTCATGTCATTCTCACTCATATGTCTAAGCTGCATATGTCAAAATTCTGTAATTTCATCATCTGTCAAAGAAGAAGTAGAAGCTGCTACATCCCTAATTACTATGGAACCATGCAAAATGTACAATTGTGTAGAGCTTTTATGTCCCTTTATGACAATGAGATCACCTAAGCTTATCTTCAAAACTCCACCTTCATCAGTGTATCTATAATCATTTGAGTCAGTGCACTTAAAGATATGACATTTCACTTTAGTTCTGGAACATGTCTTACATTTGTAAGTGTTCTGATAGCCTCATCGAACATTCTGAATTTGACTGTACTAATTTCGACAATTTTGCAAGGCGCGTTGTTTCCCATAATAACTGTACCTCTCAAAACTCCTTCATATGTTGAAAATCAGTCCTTGTTGGGACACGTATGAAAAGTACAAGCCGAGTCAAGAACTCATTCCTTATATGGTTTGGAATCCATATCAGAAATTACAAGAAGCTCTCATTCACTTTGCCCATCTTCCACAACATCAGTCTCCGCTGAATTAACATGTTGCTTCCCTTTCTCAGTAGCACCAACAACTTTATTTCTATTCTTCAAGGAATAGCAATCAACTCTAATATACCCATTCTTCTTACATTAGTGACATGTCTTTTCAGCTTGTCTAGATTTCGATCTGCTCTTCATATTTCGCTAAGATTCCTATCTTGATTTCTCCTACCACAATCAAGCCTTCAATATGATTTCTAGATCCTCCAACAAGATGTCTCATCTTCTCCTTAGATAACAAAGTATCATAGACCTCTTTCACGATGAGAGTATCTCGACTATAGAGAATAGTATCTTTAAAAGTCACATCGACAGAGAACGCAACAACATCAACGCCAAGTCCTCCTCATTATACTTGACTTCCAATGTATCCAAATCAGCCATGATTTCTTTGAACATAGTTAAGTGATCATCCAATGATGCACCTTCAGTCATCCGATGAGAATATAAGCGTTGATTCAAGTGTAGCTTGCTGGTCAAGCTCTTTGTCATGCAAAGTTGCTCCAACTTCAATCACAACGCAACGACACTTTTCTCCTTTAGAATATCCTGAAGAATTTGATTTGAAAGATGTCGATGAATTTGAGATTGAGCTTTTCGATCCATATGCTACTTTTCATCTTGCGTCCAGATAGCAGACATCTTATCAAAGCTAAACAAGGCTTTCTCCAAATCCATCTGCACTAGAACCGCTCATATCTTTACTTGTCATAAGGTAAATCTCGTATTTCTATCCAACAACGGGATATTATACTTCATTGTCGCCATGCAGAACAATCAACCTCGCTCAGATACCACTTTTTATGGAACAAACAAGATACTAGAATTGTTTTGATACAAATTATTATGAATCTTGATCAAGTGATAATGAAGATAATGAAATAAATGCCTAAATTTATGTGAAAATCCAATACAGGAAAAAACCACGGGCAGAGGAGAGAAAATCTGCTATAATCAATAGCAATCGTGTTTACAAGATCTCAATACACTCAATTGAAATCTAAAGCTCTCAAAATGTTGTATGAATCTCTTTCTATTGTGTTGTGTTGTGTTTAATTCTATACAAGTCGTGCCATTTATATATATAATCCCTAGATAACAAGTTGTACAAGAATAGGAATCTAAAATTGTGTCAAAAAATAAAAAGGGACCTGAGCCGAATAAGCTTGTCGCTCGACGGCCCCGTCACTCGAGCGACATGGCAGCGATAGGCGAGAGATCAAGTCAAGTCCCGGGTTGTTTTCTATCGGAATCACTCGAACGTCCAGCTAGCGAAAATGTAGCCACTTTTTCCTCCGATCCATAATTTTGATCTTTTCAAGACCACTCCAATTTATACTCCAATACCCACTAGAATTTGGGTTAAACCACAACATATAATTTTTTTATTTTCCTTTAAGTTTGTAATATTACTCTTTTGAAGTTTGTGAAGTGGTTTTGTTGTGCCTGAGGATGTTGAGTTTAGTGAACCTCTTAAATTCTCATGTTCTCCTTTTCTTCTTTTATTTTGCATTTGGTAGAGTTTTGTGCTTTATTGTTATTACGATAGAGATATTTGGTGCGAGTATTTTCCCAAGAATAACAAAACTTCTGTTGGCCAACCTGACCAAGCAGCAATAGACAACCACCAAAATTACCACCGTACTTGGCATAAATTAAAATTATTTTAACCTAATGGGAGTCATAAGCATCACTAAGCATGCAAGAGGTGTCGGGTTTACTAGCATCAAAGTTTCTTTATGGTCCAGAGGTGTAACCGTGTAGGCTACCTACTCTAAGATTACTACGTTGTCAAGTACAAAGACGCAAACTGAGATATGGACGTAATTATCAACATACACCCAGGGACGTAGCCAGGTTTTGAAGTTGGGGGGGTGAAAATACGGGGGGTGGAGGGGGGCAGGCGAAAATTTTTTTTTTAACTAAAAGAATTAAAAACAACTATTTTGAGTACTGAAATTCAATGTTCGATTCAATCACTACTGACTATCCTACTACTTAATTATTAAATTCAAATATTCAATACCTAACAATTACACAAACTAACAGCAACTACTCTACTTAATTATTTGGGCTTGAGAATTGGGAACTTAGGTTTTGGATTGGATTTGGGCTATTGATTTATTTAAGTAACTATTGGATCTTTTGTTTAGATCTAAGATTTTTGTATGTTGAATTTTAAAATGTAAGTTATTTACTCAATATTCATTAATGGAAAAAAATAAAAAATTTCAAAATTTTTGGGGCGAGAAAAAATCTTGAGGGGGAGGGGGGGGGGGGGGGCAAATTGAAAAATACGTTACAAATTAACTAGAAATAGTGTACCGCGGACAATGTTGGGGGGGGGGGGGCGGCCGCCCCCCCCCCCCTAGCTCCGTCTCTGCATACACCATTCATTCTTAGTCATGCATATCTCTTAGTTCATTTTCTCAAAATTTTGTCGCAATTCTATCATAGAATTTAATCCGCCACCAATATATCCCTAATTTATTGACGAACGTTTCAAAATAACATTCTAATGAGCAAAGTAGAAAATGCAACTTTTTAAATATTTTCATACAATAAATTCATAATTTAACATTATTCAAATGGGCTTTTAACTTTGTGATCTTCCCCACCTCCTAGCCCCTTACTTCCACATAGTGATGGCAATATGTGCGAGCAGCTCATCGACTCGGCAGGTGCTCGTGGGTGGTTCATGCTTGTATCATAGGTGAGCACTGGGCAGAGCTCAAAATTTTCATTGCGAGTCGCTTGTCTAGGTGGCTGCAAAAGCAGTCGTCGAGAGATGTCACCTACTCGTGGAAGGTGCCATCGAATCTAAATTAGATATTCAAATATTGAATTTATTTTTTCTCAATTTCTCATCTATAGATAGGGGTTTTTCCTATACCATTTCTTCACAATTCTCTACTTTCTTACTTTTCATATTCCAAAATTTTGTGTGCCACACTAGTTAAAATTGACAATTTTCCTTTAGTTGTTTTGTTCGTTGCAATTATTTCTTTTGCTTCTCAGTGCTCTCATACTGAATTTTGCATTTTTTTTTTCCCTGGTGATTTCTACCATATTTTGAATGGATAAGAGCACATTTAGGAACCACAAGGAGGACATTATCAATTTATCGGTAGTTCAAATACTCTAATCAATGGTTTGACACGTCCAAATAAGAGTTAATTATGCCGATGGTCACTGATGTTTCGAAAGTATACAAATAGTCATTGAATGTATTGTCGTATGTTAATAATCACTCAAGTTTTTATGGTCACTTGGTTAAAAAATTTATCGTACATGACACCATTAAGTAGCAAAATGTGCCTAGAAAGTGTTATTTATAATGTCTCGTCAGACAAAAATGTTATTTTATAAAAAAGATCCCGTTTAAAAGTGCGATTTAAGTAATTAAAGCCCCCGTTATATTCTCTCATTTGTTTAATCTCCAATTCCTAACTTCTCAATTTATCATCCTCTCCAACATGGTGTGATAAATAATGCCGTTTGATGACACATGACACTTAACGATGCCATGTATAATTTATTATTATTATTATTATTTTAATGGAGAGACAATTATTGCTACAATGAGAGATTTGAGCGACTAATAGCGTATTAAAATAATTTCAATAATTAATTTACACAATAATTTACAATTTTGTAATTTATAATTTATTTTTGACTATAAATAATTGGACCAAACCAAAATCGTTCAATTTTTTTTCCCCAATTGAACCATTTTATTTTTCAAAATTTTAGAAGATAAAAAAAAAAATCATTATTTTGTACAATATATAAATTTATTTTTAATCGTACGATTTAAGATGTCCAATTTTTGCTATTTTTCCATTCTTCACAATCTTTGTCGTCATAGAAATGGTTTTTATGTTTATTAAAATGTTTACGGATTATTTTTTATATATTACCGATGGACTAAGCACTAGGAAAATTCGTTGGAAAATTATTAATTTATTTTTTATTTATATTTATCAACGAATTATCTACAGAATGTTACCGACGAAATTTTTTTGTTGCTAAATTCATGGGTAAATTAATGTCATTGTTTAAAAGTAAATAAATAATGCTGCGCGGTCAATAATTTAACAATCCCATTAGTATATTGGCGCTATTAGCGTTGGAAACTAGCCATCTGTAAATTTTCGTCACTTATAGCGCACATTCTAGTAGTGTAAATTTATGTACCGAATGCGAATAATATGTTTTGATCACGTCACAAATTGTGTATCATCATACTCGACAGATCAAGTATATAATTTGTAAGATCATCATACTCGACAGATCAACTAAGCCTTTGGAGAGAAATTTAGAACACAAATGAGAGCAAACACTAATCGACAAATTGAGAGAATTAAGGTGTTTCTGATTTTAGAAGACGAATGTAGTACTTTTGGGCATGACTTGCAACTTGTGTCGGGGTCTTTGTCAATACACAATTTCTTGAAATGCTCTTCCAATCTCCCCTCCCATATTTTTCCAGTCCAATAAGAAATTTCCTGCATCGACACCAAATCAAATACTTACGCCAGTTCAAATTAATTATCAATGAAGAAAAGAGTGCAAGTAATTGATATATACTCATGTTCTTCCTTGGTCCAACGAATGGACCTAGTCTTCTGTTTCTGTGTAGATTCTCTCTCTCTTCTCAAAGCGGATTTAGGCTTGTTATTATCAAAGTCCATGTAGTTAGGTAAAGGAACATGACCCGATTCGATCATGTCGACATCTTCTACCAATGCTTTGTAATGTTCTTTAATTTGTTCGATGGTTTTTCCAGGGATGATTGAAGCAATCTTGTTAAATATGTATGGGAATTCAATATTATCATCTCCAATAGCTTTCTCGAATAGACTGTTCTCCTCTATGGTCCAATCTTCACTTTTTGGCTGGATTTTCGACATTTCATTTTCATTAAAACTGTTACTTGATAAAAATGAAAAATTCATGGTAAAGGAATTCTGATAAATGTTGATAATATTTTTACTATTTATAAAAGGTATTAAATGTAAGGGAAGGCAGCATTGAATAACACTTTTAATAGCTTGAGATCTAATTAGGGCACCATAAATAACCTTATTTAAGAATACAGTTAAGACATTGATTTATTTATTTTCTTTTTCACGTAACCGCAAAAGAATTCCAGCTTTATTTCCATTTTCTAAAATTTCAATTGGGATAAAATGAAAATCCCGAAAGACAAAATTTTGTTGAAATTCAAATAATTGAGACAAAAGTTACATTGTACGTATAACTTAAAAGACTATTTTCCATGTAAGATATGGGGGTGACTTTCGTTTATTGATGAATTAATGAAGGCTCTAGAATATGGGGGAAATACTTGCAATTGGCCTAAAAAAGGAGGCCATTTATTGGTTTTGGCCTTTGACTATTTTAAAGCCTTAAAATGCCTTAAAATACCCTCAATATAAATGGTTTCAAAACAAGTCATTCAACTATAAAATAAACTCTATTTTAGTCCTTAAAAATTTTAATTTAGGATTCGACACCCCCCCTTTGGAATTAAAATTTAAAATTCTCACCATCAACTCTTTCCACCTTAATTAAGTCCAAAACATTCGATATTGATTTTGTATTTTTGTTAATAATTGTATTTTTGCATAAACCCCCTCAAAAATGGTATCAGAGCCCTAGAGATCATGGAAATTGAAAATACTGAGGATATAGAAACTGAAGTTTACGAAGGAATAGAAGGATATGCTTTAAAAGGAAAATTTGATTGGGAAAAATTTAGAAAAATAAATAAAGCAGAATTAAATCTTAAGCCTCCAGGAGAAAATAGATTATTCAGTATGGTAGGTTCAGCCTTTAAAAGAAAAAAGCTAGTTATCAATGAATATCACGAAATAGAAAAAGCCATAGATGTAAAACATACACATGGGAAAATAAAACTAAATTTAATAACCAAAAGAAATATTAATGAATTCCTAGGAAGATTAAAACCAGAAAAAAGAAATAAAATATCTTATGTCTACCTTGCTGGAATACAAATAATAATAAAATCATGTTTTAAAGAAGGAATTAATAGTCCTATAATACTTAATTTACAAGATGAAAGATGTATAAACGCAGAAAATGGAAATTTAGGAATAATTAAAGGAAACTTAGCATATAAAAAATTAAAATTTACGTGTTACCCAAGATATTGTGTACATATAAATGATAAAAATTTAGATGATTGTCTTAGTCTACATTTTAAGATGCCTAATAAAATACTAAAAGATGATAATAAAGTTTTTACTATATTATATCAAGGATTATACTGTTATACAAATAGTAATTATGGAAATATATATATGGAAAAACCGTTTATAGAACTTGATGAAGAATTTAGAGATATAGGAGAAGCAATTCTACCTAGAGAACAAAATATAGAAGAAATAGAAAATTTTGAGATATGACATGATGATGCCACAAGTATTGATCAACCTTTAATACCAAAGCAAATAACTTATAAAGAAAATAAGATAATTATTGGAAGTAGTAGTACTTCAAGACATAGTATTTCGAAAATAAAACAAAATAAAAATAGTAGTGTCTATGGAATAAAAGGAAAATTCTTTAATGGAAATAAATTGATAAATGAAAGTAGAATACTTATTGATACTGGAGCAAGTCAAAATCATATTTGCTCTCTAATAGACGAAGGGATTAAAAAGAAAAAAGTAGAACCCTATAGTTATAGAGATTTTGAAGGAAGAATAAACTCTTGTGATATAATAGGACAAGTTCAAATTAAACTTGGAAGTTTATTATTAAACATAGAGTGTTATATAGATAATAATATGAATTTTGATGAACATCCAATATTATTAGGAAATTCATTTTTAGACAGTCTAGATAATTATAAAATAGACAAAGAAGGAATTCTTATTATACATCAAGGAATAACTACATATTGTCATAAAGAAAAATGAGTAGAGAAATAAAATTTCCAATAAGTGTATATATACAAATAACTGTATTCGAAACAAAAATAACTACTTGTGCTTTAATAGATACAGGAGCTGAAATAACTGTATTTAAAGAATTCTTATTACCAAAATGGATAGAAAACAAACAACAATTAACTTTACAAGGAATAACTGGAGCAAGAGAATCATTAAAATACAAAAATGAAAATATAGAAGTTATCATAGGTTCTAAAATAGTAACTGTAAAAAATGTTTATCAATATAATATAAATGATTGTGATATTATTCTAGGAAATGACTTTTTACAACAGTTTAGTCAATATAGTCAAAATATTTATACTATTCAATTAAAAACCCCATGTGGACATTTACTAAAAATTGCTAGAGAATTTAAACCATTCAGAGTTCAGCCAGCTCAGCGTGGTGAAAAGATAGAATTTATACCAAAATTACTCAAATACTCAATCAGAACAATTACTCTTGACCAGATAAAAGAACTTTTAGCCAAAAATTATAATGATAATCCACTTGAAAAATGGGAAAAATCAAAAATTACAGCTAAAATAGAATTACTTGAACCTACAATTATTATTAGAGTCAAACCTATGCTTTATAACCAAGAAGATAAAGAAGAATTTCAAGTACAAATTCAAGAACTTCTTGATCAAAAACTTATAAGAAAAAGTAATAGCCCTCATAGTAGCCCAGCTTTTATGGTTAGAAATCATGCGGAAATAAAAAGAGGAAAACCTAGAATGGTGGTAAATTATAAAGAACTTAATAAAAATACTAAATTTGATGGATATTATTTACCAAATAAAGAAGTTTTAATAAATATAGCTAAGAATAAAAAATATTATTCAAAATTTGATTGTAAATCTGGATTTTGGCAAATCAAGCTAGAAGAAAATAGTATACCATTAACAGCATTTAGTACCCCTCAAGGACATTATGAATGGATAGTTATGCCATTTGGATTAAAAAATGCACCATAAATTTATCAAAGAAGAATGGATGAAGTTTTTAAAACTTATAATTTTCTTATTGTTTATGTTGATGACATACTTGTTTGTTCAGAAACATATGAAGATCATCTTAAACATCTTAGAAGTTTTGCTATACTTTGCTCAAAAGAAGGTATAATACTTAGTCAAAAAAAAGCAGAAATAGCAAAAAATGAAATTGAATTCTTAGGAATGATAATAAATAGTGATGGAATAAAATTACAACCTCATATTTCAGAAAAAATAATGTTGTTTCCTGATAAATTAGAAAATAAGCAGCAAATTCAGAAATTTTTAGGATGTCTTAATTATGCTGAAGGATTTATAGAAAAACTTGCAGAAAAAAGAAATAAATTACAAAGATTATTAAGAAAATCAAATAAGTTAGGGTGGACTGAAGAACATACTCTTTGTGTTAAAAATTTAAAAGAAAATTGTAAAAATTTACCTAAACTTAGACTCCCTGATGAAAAAGATAAGTTAATTGTACAGACAGATGCATCAGATTTATATTGGAGTGCTTTATTAAAAACCGATTTAAATGAAATTTGTAGATATACTAGTGGAACATTTAATAATGCTGAAGTAAATTATTCAACTAATGAAAAGGAATTATTAGCAGTTATTAAAGGAATAAATAAATTTAAAATGTTTTTGCTACCTAAAGAATTTATTGTTCAAACTGATAATACTCAACTTAATGGATTAGTAAATAATAAATTACCAAATTCACCTCAACATAGAAGATTACATAGATGGCAAGTGTTATTATCTTTTTATAATTTTAAATTTGAGTATATTAAAGGAAAAGATAACTTATTTGCTGATTTCTTGAGCAGGAATCATGAATATGGAAAAGATTGAAGCATTTACCAAGGAATTACAAAATCTTTTAACAGATTTTAATGCAGATTATCTTGCTGTCCAAGAGGATCATCTTGATATTCGACAAACTTTGTGTGATTTATCAAACAAGGTTGTTGAGAGTGGAAAAGAGATTGAGAAATTAAACAATAATAAAAAAAAATAGTTGAAAAATTGACAAAATGTTTAGACTTTTTTATAACTTGCAGTCAGGAATACCCTTCTTTACAAAAATGTAAATACAGTCGAAAGGCTAGTCACATCCCATTTCGGAAGATTAATACATCCACCTCAAGTGGAGATTCAAAATTTAAGAGAAATGACTCTCTTACCTTGCAAGAGGAAAAAAGTCATAAAAAAGGGTCCACAACAATCACCCGTTAGTATTGACAAATTGTTGGAAAAATTTACAAGTGGAAAAGGAGCCACTCACCTTTTAGGTGAAACATCTTTATCAAAAGGCTCATTGGAACAACCTACTGTTATCAGTGAATTCCAAGAAAATAAAAAATCATCCACCGGCGACCTTAAATCACCAAAGGGAATAATTACAACTCATCATGTTAGAATCAATTTACATCCTATGGAGAAGGAGTATTACGAATTCTCAGAATAGATATATAATTTCAGATAAGGAAGTTCTATTTACTTAACAGCCCTTCCAACGGCGATTTATCCAAGGATTAGTGCAGTTCAAGGTGCTGATCCTATTATTGTTCGAAAATTGGCAACATTTGGATTCTTAGATCGACTCTTCCCAAGAGCATATCTAAAAGAAATTGAACAATTTGACAGAGAATTTGTTAACTGTGTCAAAAAATATAGTGATAAACATCCAATTAAATTGAGATTCTATACTATCAGTCCCGAGTATAAAGAACCAGAATGGTATGGAGAATATCATCTTGTCACTATTCGAAAAAATAATGGGAATCCACTCAAGGAGATTCAGATTTTTTAAGAAATGCCCACTATCAATAGAAAATGGATGATTTACAGGCGAGCCCTTGGAATTAAATCAGTTTGTTCAACCATGCAATTTTTCTATGGAGAAAAATACATGGTGTATGGAATGAGTAATAATTGGATCCTTATCCGTAGAGGAGACAAAGAATCAAAAATTTTAGAGGATAAGATTTGTGAAATCTTGAACCATCAATTCCTTGGGAGTGAGGAATGCATAAAAGAAGCTTGCAGATTGATGGGACACGTCCACAAATAAAGGACAATAAGAAAGTTACATCAAAAGATAGCACCATGTGAGTATTAAAGAAAAAGAAGACAGCTGTTAAAGCTGGAATAAAGTTGCCGACACTAGCAGACAAGTGCTTTGATTATTGCAACCACTTTGAAGAAATTATTGTACTTTTACTTTTATGTTGTAAAATTTCGATTGACTAGAAGCTTCTCGGTGAAGTGCAAGCCTATCTATAAATGAAGACTCTTCTTACTTGAAGAGGCATGAGGAAAAAATCCACAAAAAATATATATTCTCTCAAAATGATCTTTTTAACCACTTTCTTGAAAAAGTAGAAACCACTCTTCGGAGTATCAATCTCTGTAAAAAAATTTGTATAATAGATTTCTAGTTATCATCAGATCAATAAAGTCTTTAAGTTTGAAATAAATCTTTTATTACGCTTTGAGTGTTGCTCTACACAGTGAGTCTGTTTGAGAGTTTTGAGTGCCTATGTGTCCGTTTTGCTGTGATGATGTTGGACTTGGCCAACTCTTGTGATGAAGGTGACCAGGAATATATAACATTCTTGCTATTTGGCGAAGCGTGGTAAGACCCTTATTTTAAGCTATGAAGATATTTATTGTCTGAAGATTTTTTTGAAAATTATTATATAAGAATTTTTATAGGATTGTATACTTTGAATAACTTTTCATTATGGAAATTTACGAATTGTATTACAGAATTGTACCTTTTAGATATACTAATAGTATTGATTATAGTCACATAATAGATATCCCAGAAACATATGATAGTTATACTGGAGGAATAAATTTTATAAAAAGAGACTCTAGATATTATCAAAAATGTCTTACAATTGCTTATTTTGGGTTAAAAGAAATATTACCTAAAGAAATAATAAAAATGATTATATTTTTCTGGTTAGATAGTGAAAACAGTGAAAGAACATTTGAAAATATAGAGTAATATGATAATTATAATAATGTTGCTGAATTATATGATTTTGATCTTAGTTTTGATGATAATGAATAAAAGAATTAAAAATATTCATAAATATAATTTAAGGAACCACATAAAAAACTTATAGATGAGAAAACCTATCTCGAATAGATTACCACAAGAATATAAGAAATTAAAATTTAATCTAACATTAAAATTTTATATATCTATAATTAACAATAAACTAGATCTTATTAAATTAAAAGAATATTTAGAATACATAACTATTAAATAAGAATAAAATATGCCTGGAATAACTAAAAAAATTTGTGATAATAAAATGAAAATTTTAGAAGAACAAATAATAACTAGAAGTAATAGAAGAGAAATTGAAAAAGAAATTTTTAATTAGAATAAAATTAAAAGATAATTAATAGGAAATGAAATTACAAGAGAATTAAAAAGGGAAAAACAATTAAGGAGAGAAATAGAACAAATGATAAATAATATAGTAATAAATCCTTTAAACCTACCAAATTAAAATGAGTTTACCAACAAAAATAAGATTTGATAAACAAGAAATCGAAAATATAAGATTACCAATAGGAAGTTATCAAACTAGATGATGGAATACTACTATGTTTCAACATTTAAGTTCTTTGGGAAATACAGATGGATTATTAAATATGACTACAAATTGGACAAATGCATTTTTATGGCAACAATTGGGACAAATAAGGACTAAAGATATAGAAGCTATAGATGAAATTAATAACATAGATCCAAAAGATGAAATAGCTAAAGAAAGATTAGAAATTTTAAGTAAAAATATGTCTAAACAGTTTAATAAAATCAAATAACAAATTAATAATTTAGAAGTGCTTGATGAAGCTAAACTTGAAGAAATACAAAACCAAATATCAAAAACTGCACAGAAAAATAGTATTAATAAAATTGCAAATTTAAAAGAAAAACTAGATATTATTAATTATAAAATAGATATTTTATTAGATAAATTAGGATTTGAAAATATTAAACCACCTTGTAAAAAATCTAGAGGATGAGTATGAATGATAAAATTAATTTAATTGAAAAATGTATAAAAATAATTAAAAAAATTACTAGAGTTGAAATAAGTTATGAAGAGGAGAAAGAAAAAATACAAAATAATTTCTTAAGAATAGAAAATCTTTTAAATAAAATAATAGAAAATTTAAACAAAGAAAAACCATTTAAACCAGATTATACTGAAGAACTTAAAGAAGTAAGAAAGAAAATTGAAAAGTATGAAGAACTAATAGAACTTGATGAATGATTAAAAGATAATATAGAAAGACTATTAATTGATTTTAGAAAATAAGAAGAAAATCTTACTAAAAAAGAAGAAAAAAGAGAAGAAAAATTAACTATTAAAAAATAATGAATGAAAATATAGAAAACCTAATATTCGACTTGGAAGATTTAAAGATTTGTGAAGAAATAACTAAAAATCATATGGTTGGAAGAACGGGAAGACCACGGGGAATTAAAGAAGAAGATTTTGGAGAAGCTGGACAAACTAGTACAGCTAGATATGAAGCTGAAATAGATCCTAGAAGATATGTTAATACCAAATTTGATTTTAAAATTAGAAAAGATAAAATGTATAGAGATCAATTTAAACCAGTATTAAGAGAATCATGACAAATGAAAATTACAGGATCATATTTATATCTAGATTGTGAATTAGATGTTAGAAAAGCTATTAATGAATGGAGTACTAATATGATAGCACACTTTAATTATAATCGAAGTAATATCGATAATAAAAATAGAACTGAATATTTATTAGCAACTTTCAAAGGAAATGTAGTTAATTGATATGGAGGATTAGAAGATACAACAAAAGGAATTTGGAAAGATAGTATTGGAGCAGGATTTGGAATTACCATAAATGAAGGAATAAATAGAGTTGCTACAAGAATTTATAGAGAATTTGTAGGAGAAGATTGAGTAAATGAAAGTACTAAAGTTAAAGCAGAAGAAATAGAAGATGCTAAGAATAGAATAGAACATTTACAAATTTGTAGCATGTGTTATTTTAATGAATATTGTTGTGAATATAGTAAATATTATTATATAATGTATGGAAATGGAGTAGATAAAGATTATTATAAGGAGGTTTTTATTAGAAAATTACCACAACCATGGAATAATTATTTTTCAAAATAAGATTAGAGAAAAACAAATTGGAAGAAATGCAGAAGCCTATACTTTAGGACTTATAATAAGAATTATAAAAGATGAAATAAGTTTAATATGTAGCAATCAAATGATTTATAGACAATCAGAATTTGTACAAGATAGAATTTGTTGTCAAGACACTAAAGTAACAGGAAATTAGGGATGTTATGATTATAGAAAAAGAAAGAGAAAAATAAAACATAAAAAATATAAAAAGTTTAAAAGGAAATATTTTAAACCAAAAAGGAGATATTTCAAAAGAAAATATAAATCTTATAATAAAAAACCACTAGATAAAAAACGATGTAAATGTTGGAATTGTAATGAAGAAGGACATATAAGCACTGAATGCCCAAAAAAGAAAGTTATAGTACTAATTACAGATTTTGAACAAATTAGAGATGAATGTGAAGAAGTCAACTTTGAAGAAATAAAAACTGATGAAGAGATTTTTGAGTAAAAATCAGATTCAGATGAAATATATAGTGAAGAAGAATAGAAATAGAAAAAATAAAACTATTCTAAGTTTGGGGACTAGTTTTGTAATAAAAGACCTATTTCATTAAGGGTAAAATTGACTTTTTAATAAAAACTTTAAATATTAAATGTTGACAAACCATTTTTAATAATCTCCCAATAATAAGAGAGGCAGTTTGGTCTAGTCATGTTTGTTACTAATTAAAATTTTTATTTTTATTCTTCTACTTATTTTCAACTACGCATTTTTCAATGAAATAATATTTTTCATCACATTAATAATTTTTTCTTCTTTTTTAACCACACATTTTCTATCAATCTATTATTCAAGAATACATTCTT
Organism: Fraxinus excelsior; assembly: GCA_019097785.1. Lineage (NCBI taxonomy): Eukaryota > Viridiplantae > Streptophyta > Magnoliopsida > Lamiales > Oleaceae > Fraxinus > Fraxinus excelsior. Next base: position 23,486,630 of record CM032642.1, read on the forward strand.
TCAAAATAACGTGGCTCAAACACTATACGAAAATAGTTGAGCCGGGTTTTTTTTACAGAGATTTTACAAAAAATAATTTATAAATCACAATAATCTATAACTTTTTGTTTTATATAACATAAAAAGTTGCTAAAAGATTAATGTCAAAGTTAACAGTTAATTTTACTCGCATAAAAGGACATATGGACCTAATTGTGGGCTCAACTTGTCCCACAACAGTTCGCGCTTGTTTAGAGATGAGCTATGACAAACAGAGCTCACTTTTTTTATTTTTTTGGGAAATTACAAAAAATCAGGGGTTTGAAGTTTAAAATTCAAAAATCAGGGGCCAAACTTCATTTTTCAAAACTCAGGTGAAATATAAAAAGCATAACCCTAATTTCCCTCCCCCCTCCTCTCCCCGGGTCCGACAACTACAGCAGCAAGCGGTTGCGGCAACTGCTTGTTGTCGGCACTGACATCACTCTTTTTTTTTTTTTCTCGAGTGGTGCGGTGGTGGTGCAATGGGTGTGCGGTGGAGGTGCTATAGGTGTGTGTTGTGGAGGTGGCAGCGGAGGATCTGTTGGTAGTTGGTTCGCTGTCTTTTTTTTTTTTTTATTGAGTGGTGTGCTGCGCGTTGGTGGATCTATGGTGGTTTGGGTGGTGGTGGTGATCGTGAGGCAGTGGCGATTTTGTGGTGGGGGCGGCGATGTTGGTGGTGTGTGACCAAGTATTTGGTTATCTGTGACCAAGTATTTAATCTGTGACCTAAAAATTTTGACAATATGTGACTGAAAAATAATCTGTGATAAAAAAAATTTGACGATATGTGACCAGTAAATAAATCTGTAACTTATAATTATGAATCTGTGACCAAAATTTGATGATATGTGACCAATAATAAATCCGTAATTTATAATTATGAATCTGTGATCATTAATCATAATATGTGATTTTATTTAATAAATATTTTTAATTAATTAAATGCATACTTGATTTTTGAATTTTCAAACTATTTTACCTTATTTTTGAATCGAGGTAAAGAATACACTTTAGATATGAATTTTCTCCTCTTTTTTTTCATGACCCAGCTTGTTTGGACTCATGGACCAACTCCCACTTTTTTTTCGACATACTTTATTAATTTCTTTAATAAAAATTGCTTGTTTTTAAGCTTATTTTGTTAATTTTTTTTAATTAAAAAAAAAAAGCCAACTCGTGGACGACTTGACACGGCCCAAGAGACTCACGAGTCGAAAGATCGAACCGAGCCTAGGATTTGGATGAGTCGAGTTCGGGTGTTTACGGAACCATCCCTAATCATTTATTTCATTTGATCTACAATTTTTGTAAACTTTTAAACCATGCATTTTAATAACTTTAACTAATTTGCTAATTTTTTATTTTATATAAAGCTTTGTCAACCAACCTCAAAATCAATCTTTTGATTAAATTGCTTTACAAATGCAAAGAGAAGGGATCTTCAATGGGTTGGGAGCATGGATGAGGGGAGGCAGATGAGACTTGAGATGATGATTATAGTTTTTATGTTTTATAATTTTTCATATTTTTTACTTATTTAACTTCGACAGTAAATTATTTTTTCATAGATTTAACGGTCAAATTAAACAAAAATCACGAGCAAGGATGAGAGTGCAATTGAAACAAATAATCAAAGGGTTAAATGTTCGAGCTTACAAGTTACAAATGACACGAACAATTTTACATGGAATAAACGAGCAATTGCTAGTGTATCCCCAGTTTGATGTAGCTAAAAATTATATTTTAATAGATTCGACAAAAATCGATGAAATATATTGTTAAAAAGTTGTGAGTTTCATTAAAACGTGTGATTAAACTAATTGTAGGCCTTCAACTTCACTATACTAGGACTTCATAAATATGTCCGTACTTTAAAGCTAGATAGCTGAAGTCTGAACTCTGAAGATGTCCAAGTGGAAGGGCTGGGTCAGCCCGGCCCGCTAATAGCCTGCACGGCCCACTTCCAAATTTTATATTTCCCTCTTACCCCTTTCAAAATCATATCATAAAGTTCTACACCAAAAGCTGTATAGGAACACACCACCACAACCATGGGCAAGCTTAAAACCACCGCCACCGCCACCACCAGTGCTTACCCACTCATTATCACCACCATTCTCCTGGTGGCACTTCCATGCCTAACAGCACAGTCGACCCCCGTCGCCGCTGCACCTTCACCAGCATCAGATGATTGCTTAAACTCTTTGATCAACTTATCTGACTGCTTAACTTTTGTGGAGGAAGGTAGCAATCTAACTAAACCAGACAAAGGGTGCTGCCCAGAATTCTCAAACTTGTTGAATACTCAGCCAGTTTGCCTATGCAAACTTCTTGGTGATCCTAGTAAAATTGGAATTCCCATCGATACCAAGAAAGCCCTGAAACTCCCTTCTGCTTGTGGTGTCAACACTCCACCGGTTAGCTTGTGTTCAGGTACATTTTCTCATTTCTTAACAAATTTTTACTTATCTGTAACTTTTTAACTTATAAGTAAGAAATAGTAATTTGTCCAAATATGTATGTACAGATCTCTTTGATACTCGAACCTGCTTTTTCTTGTAATTTTCTTTTTCAAGTTTTGAATCTGCAATGATTATAATAATTTCTTGAATAGAATATCTGACCCACTTCTTTATCTTTAATTGATTTGTGGACCAATATGTCGTAGATAAGTCCATGCTACACAAATTAATGTAATGTAGTAAGCAAAATTATTTAATATTAGACAGCTGGAATATTATATAGTAACTCTACATTTTTTTCAAATTTAAAAAAATATAATAAAAAATTGTTTCTATTTATCGTAAAAAGTTTATAAATTCATTTATGACGTATTTGGTATGTATAGTTTAATGGTATAATTCTTGTCCAAGATTTTCAATGTTGATTGCTTTGTGAATTTGTATTATAGAGTATTTATTTATTTATTTTTTGAGGATTCTAATTTATTTATTTATTTTAATTGTAATTTGTAGCAATTGGTGTTCACGTTGGAGCACCTGCACCAAGTGAAGGCCCTTCATCGCTTGGTAGTACTCTTCTCTTATTCTTAATTTTTACTTTGGAATACATATTTGCAACAAGACAAATATAATAAAGTATTTTAAAAGTAATTTTTGGAAGTGTTTTGTTTGGCTAGAAGAACTTTTAAATAGAGTTGGCTTAAGGAAATTTCATCAGGAAAATCTTTTACAAAAAGCAAAAGCAAAAAATAAAAACCCTACCGAACGATCCTTAGTTCAAATTTATAGCACACGCTTAAAAGGGGAAAAAGTATTATGATTGGTTTGCAATGAAAGGGACAAATTGCCTATTCTTGTTTTCTACAAACTAAACCTTTTTTTTTTTTTTTTTCCTTCAAAATAGATGGAACAGTAGCAGCAAACACACCCCCTGGAATTGATAGTAATGGAAGTCCAAGAAACTTAGCCTCAACCCAACATTTTCTTGTTGGATTAGCAATTATATTATTTACAAATCTCTTTTAATTCTCTAAGTCACTATAATTATTGATTTCTTCATTTCTTGTGTCTAAATATTCCATCTCATATGACATTAATAATGTGTTAGAATTTGATTCTGTAATTCGTTTGAAGATTTGCTTGAGAAATTACAATTTTACATAATCTCGAATTTCTTTCCATATCGAGCTGTGTAGTTACATAGATGTATATGTAATGAATGATAAAAACTAGCCAGTTGCTGGTTCTTACACTGAAGAGGACACCAGCTCTTGGCGGTAATGGGGGCGGTAATTAGCAGCCATGCATCGCCTGACCAGGCTGAATTAACCACCAAGGAGTTCATAGCTGGGTTAGGGTTGAATAAGTCCCACCACACACAGGTTGAGAATTGATGGCAAACCATGTGGATGGAACCAGCACGGGCGACCACCGCCAGCACCTGGTGAGCCCCTGTGGCTGCCCGTGCTGGCTCTGTCAGAATTATTTTCCTTATATTGGGCAGTGAGCGGGCCATCTAACGGCTGCTCGTGTTCATCTAGATTCCTGGATCCGCCACTATCTGTAGAGGTCATCCCACGATACCTGCCTAGTCCACAGCATGCATTTTGTACATCATTAACTCCTGCAAGTTTTAACGTAGATCAGTAAACTGAATCACCCGAATATCTTCAAAATAGAATATTTGAGTCGAGTGCCAAATGAAAGAATTGAAATGCACGATAGAGCATAATCATTTGACACTTGAAGTCCCTTCTCGTACCATAGTTTTAAGGATTGTTGATGAACTCCAGAATGGCTCGAAAAACATCACAAAAGTTTATTTGACCATCTGATAACTCTGCATTAAGGGCAAAAATCTTCTCCTCCAGCCTCATGTTATATTCAATATGCGCATATTGAACTCATTTGTGCAACCCTTTCTATCATCATTCATAGTGTAAAGCGTGTTTGCGTGTTTTTAACCAAATTCCAAGTCGTAAAACTTACTTGAAAATCCCAAAACGAGGTTTAATCACTTGTCTTTTGATTTCTTGCTTTCCACACCGTCTTGTACCTGCTTCTTGGTCAAAAACTCGATCACAAAGGAAGGAGTTTGATATTCACAATCCAAGAACCCAATTTTGAGATGTATATTTTACCATTATCAAGTCACAGCCATTATGTATTTTGTGTGTATTGTTCTACCAGAATTTTGCATCATATCACATGGTTTTGATTGTAGTGTAAGTTATGTAACAGTTGTGGGTGGTGACTGGTGGGAGGTTGAATTTCAAACTTAAAAACCAACCCCTCCCTCCAAATACCATTTCATGCAAATCAGGTCGGGTCAACCCACATGGGCGACCCGTTTTAACCAACACAGAGAATTATCCCACTCTGAAAGCATTCGTGGTGTACGTAGCATTTGTCATCTGGTTAACAAAGATGAGTAAAATTCTGCCCACTGAATCTAGGATTTATCCCGGATAAGATATTAAGGTAGTAACCAATGAAGTCATCGTTTCCAAGGAAGAGGTAGAAGAGGGAAGATTTCAAGAATTGTGCGACAACTTCTTGGCTGAGCCAAACCTGTAATAGCTGAATAGTCTCGAACATTTGTTGACTCCCTGCGTATAGGATAGTAGCTTGTGCTGCACCCCAGTTAGAAGGTCATGAATTCATGAAAAAAGTACCAATATGCTCCCTATTGTCTATGTAATCGTAATTGAAGATCACGTGAATTTATCATATACGTCCTGGTGGTAGCAATGGAGTAATGAGCGAAAATCTGGTAACGAGGAGGAGGTTTCAACGAAACAATACCATGATTTCCATGAATTAATCACCTAATCTAGCCAACTTTATTGGTTCTTAATAGGATTATTCTGTTGCATAAAAAAATTGGGCTCTAAATATTTATATTATATGGTATTTCTTGAAAGAAAGTATCCCTTTATCAGTGTTTCTTCATATTCATCGCATTAAGCTCAAAGATGGTGAATTTTACACGCTATTAATGCCATTTTTAATCTTCACAATACCCACAAACACAAAATAGCAACATTAAGAAACAACCCAAAATTTTACACACCAGTTTCTAGAAATCCAATCCAGATTTATAGGAAACCAAACAAATATCAAGAAATTTCATATTCATCCATTTCTACAACTGTGTGTGAGAGAGCTGAGATAGTACCAAGTGCCCAAGAAGATGAGGAACAAGCTTGAATCAGAGCCGTTGCATGGATACAATGAGAGCTTGTGGTGTACGAGATTGTAGAATGGAGTGTTGCCTCCATAATCAACAGAAGAGTCCCCCATGACATACATTGCCTTCATGATTCATTTTAAAATCCCTTTTCCAGGGCATCAATGCAGGTTGTAAAATGTTTTGGACCTTCTGGGTCCTTGCAATTGTAGAGTTTCTTTGAAAACAAAGTGGCATTTTCTTTGATAAGAGATTTGACCCGTCTACACATTCTTTAATAAAATAATATTATATGTAAATTCAAATTTTTTCATCATCTTTTAACCACACATTTCCTATCATTACATTTTCAAAAATGCATTTTTTTTACAAAAAATGAGGCTCAAACAAGTACACAATAATTTTTAGATGGCATAGTATTAGAATCATGAAAAAGAATTGGATTTTAAAGTATTGTCTTCATCCATTTATAAAAATTGCAGATGAACGGAACCACTTTTTTTTTTTCTACACTAAAATGGCACGTTGAACATAAGATTTAAATGTGCACGCTTAGTACCCTAGGCCTCAAGTTTTGGCAGTTATCAACCTTTGATCAGAAAGTGAATTTTTGAGACAGTTGTGTTTAATAGCTTAAACTTTTAAATAGATCACTTCATTTTCCTACAATAAAACGTCTTTATGTTCATAATACTTGCACGAATGACCTACTACCAGCCACTAGGTGTTCTAACTTAAGGCCTTGTTTTATCACCTTTTCAATGAATATACTTTTGCTGTGTAACAAAACAAGTTCAGCTTAGATTTGGCTTTGTTGAATTTGTAAAGTTCATGAAAATTGTCTTTACAAGTAGTTTCACGCTTTGTAGAGTGATTACATACTGAAATAAAATAATAATGATATTTGATTTTAAAATGATATTTTAAAAACAGTTTTTAAAATGGATGGGTTAGATTTTGTCAACTCACGATTGTCAACAAAAGTTGTCAACCATAGTTGTACAAAGCATGGTTCGAAATAAACAGTCAAATATTCGATATTTTTGCCTACCAATATGTCGAGCCACTGGCCAGACCATCCATGGTTGGTACGGTACTTGAGCACTATGTCCATCCGCACTTGCCAAAACTAGAATAAGCTAGAAATCCGAGCTCTATCTAATTCCCTGTACAATGTCTCTGATTCCAAACATTCAAGTTGCAAATGCAGAAAAATGACTGAAAAAACAAACAGTCAATACATAAACTCGCAAATAAAACAAGTGACAGCACTGATAAAGATGCGAATTTTCATTATGAGAGCATGCCAAGGCATCAACAATCACTCACGATCTCATAAAATGGATATAACAATTTTTCACTTTAGCACTCTTCCTTTACCCGAGCTTGAGAATGGAGTTGAAAAAAATAGGTGGAGATGCAGAAGGATCAAGTTGTCAAAACAAGGAATTGGGTTTACCGATAACAAATAGGTTAATGCTATGATACACTTTTTATACCTCTATTCTACATCAGCACCAGCATGTTTCAACTGTATTAATGGGTGCAGCAGCACACTGCAGCCCAAGCAAGGCACAACATGCGAAATAAGGAACAAGAAAAGTGAATACAGAAAAGTAAGGCACAGTATGTGAAGTAATGAATGAGAAATAAATACTGAAAATACACAACAAAGAGCCTTTAATTACTACATTTTCTTGTATAACACATGGATAATCTAATAAAGAATGCCATGAGACTTGACTATTTATATTTATACATCAAAATTAACCAAGCAAACTAAGTTCTGGTACCCAAATCTTTCCAGTCACAACTCATGATATCCACTAAGTACTATTCCCAAGTCACAATCAGTTAAAAGAAAAAAAGAACAGAAAAAGAAAAAGAAAGAGCCAAGCAAATATTACATTATCAGATAAGGGGAAATAAATGAATTGTCATGTACCACATGTCATTCTCTATCAGCCAAACACTTAAAACAGAAGATACGATTGTGTGTGTCAAGAGAACATACTTTACAATAATAACCATAATCAAATTTTATAAAGGGATCAAATATTTGATTAAAATCTAAATGACACATAGAAACAAAGGTCAATCAGACTGTAGTTCCCATCCACGTCTAGCCAAAGACTATAGAACTACAGAGTACAAAAATAATCAGAAACTATAAACTAACTTTGACCCTTCAGCTTTGCAGTTACCTTGTGCTTATAATGCCACCCATTCCTGCCGCCATTTGTTTGGTTCTTCTTTGCAGCAACTAAACATTGCTCACTGTGGCTACCTTTACTATTTATTTCTGCTTGGAGCTTACGTCTCCTCATCCTGTTTTCTAGCCTTATGCCTCTCAAAGTGCGGACTCTCTGCTCGATCTCCAGAGCTTGGGAGAAGTTCCAGATCCTGACAACACCCTCTTCACCTCCACAAACAATACGATCACAGCCAACGCCAACCGAGAACAAATTGCAGCCAAACCCATGGAGCATTCTTTGAGGAGGTTCTACATGTTTTTGGTCCATGTGGTTGCCCTTAAAAGTATTTTCAATTGAAGAGTGCTTGCTTGTCTTTTTCAACAATTTTCTCACATCAATAAGTGATATTTTCCCATCACTAGAAGCTGAAACCAGCCAAGGGAATTCAAAAGCAAGAGAATAAACAGATCCCTTGTGAGGAAGCCATGTTGCAATCTTTCGCACATTACACTTAGCATTTCTTGTGATCTCAAACACGTGTATAGAACCATCTTCTCCTCCAGTAAACAGGAGCTTCCCAGTGTGACTACATGCCAAAGAATATGCATTGCCAGCATGTGCATTATTAATAATTGCGAGAGGAGTTCCACTAGTAATGTCCCAAAGGTGTACATCAGAACCTGCAGTACTCATTAGTATAGTATCATGAGGTACGAGGCTCCAAACCCAATCATTATGCACCAACACCTTCAAACATTTCAAAGAAGAACGATCCCAAATGCATATAGTCATGTCCCAAGAACCACTATAAATCTTACCAAAATCCAATGCAAGACAAGTTATAGGGCCTTCATGTTCCCAAACTCGAAATTCCATATTCTGATTTTGAGGTGCACAGAGATCAAATAAGTGAGCATTCCCATCGTCTGCCTTCCAACCATGTATGAACCCATCTGTACCCCCAGCAACCAAAACCTTTGTATCGGCCGCCAATGCACGAATAGTACACCCAAGAGGCCTGGACGATGCAATTGACAACCCTTCCTCCATGTCCCACATTCTCACAATCTGATCATAACCCGAAGTAAAAACAATCTTCTTAGAAGCCAATACAAAAACTGCCCTAATTGCTTCAGTATGCCCATACAGAGTATCAATACTAAAACGACCCATAAAAGTCTTGCTATGGAACTCCCTCTGAACAAACAGCTCCTTCCATGATCTCTCGTCAGAATTCCCAGGCCCAAAATTGGCCAGCGTCATTGGATGGCCCCACCTCTCACAGAAAAACTCCTTCCACACATGGTGCTCGGATGCAAGCCTATACAAATAAGTGTTGACACAGGACACAATGCCCAGATCTTTTGGATCAAGGCAGTTGAGGATTTCGGATATCAATGCCGGGGGAAGGTCAGTGATGGACCGACTAAAATTGTGTAAACTTTCAATGACAGGAAGGGCTGTTTTGGAATTAAATGTTGATGCGTATTTTGGATTTTCAGACTCAGAAGTAAAATTCTTGATATTGTTAGTTGATATAACTTGACGTTTGTCAACTTCTTCAGAGGGCAGATTATCTAAGCAATCTATTGAGGTGTCCTTTGAGCCAATTCTTACAGTCTGCTGGCATTCAAATGCCATAAAAGTACTTATCTATCTAGGTGAAAAATGCAACCCTTCAAAACACGAAGCCCACTAGATTCGATCAAATTTCTGTTAAGTACCCAATAATTTTTTGAAAGCTCAAAGAAAAATAACAGAGAATTTCAAAAATAAATCCTCCAAGTCAACCAAACCCTAAAAGAGCAGAAATTTAGCCTAAAATTCAATGAAAATGCAAAGAAAACAAAAATTATGCCCTTAAAAAGAAAAATAGAATTGGAATTGTGGATAAACTGAATTATTTGAAAATAACACTTATTTTTTGTGGAATTCAAAGATAAATCAAAAGGAAAAACAATAAAAGTTCCTAAAATCAATTAAAAAAAACTGAAATAAAATCTAATAAACCTCGTGTTATCGTATAAGACGGAATTTTAATACCTTAGAAATGAAGGCGCGATTGTCTTGCTAAGGGATACTGATTAGAGGGGAAAAAAAATAGATTTATGACAGAAATTCTCGAACAAATTTCTCTTTTTTGTGGAGTCCGAAAATGGAAGAAACCTCGGGTATCTAGATTCCAGTGGAGTGTGGCGGGTCGGGTTTGTCTAGTCTATTTCATAGGTATATTACACTAAGCACCCCACTTTTTATTATGGGGAAAAATTCATATTTCAAGTGTATAGTTTACATCAATTCAAAAGTAAGGTAAATAGTTTAACAATTCAAAATGTAGGTATTAGATAATTAATTAAAAATATTTATTAATTAGGTCGCAATTATAAAATTAATGACACATATACATAATTATATGTCACAATTTATTTATTGGTCACATATTATCAAATTAATTAGTCACTGATGATTTCGAGGTTACAAAAGATTATATGTCACAGTTAATTTTATTGGTCACAAATTATTTTTTAATCATATATTGTCAAATTTTTATGTCACAGTTAAATATTTGGTCACATACTACTGGCACTACCACTTTTGACCACCCTCACCCCGCCGTTGCCATCACCACCACGGCCACCACCACCACCATCGCATCCAACCACCGACCATAACCAATACCATCAATCCCCATTACTGTAATGCTTCACTCCATGCCCACGCTTCTGGTCCAAAGACCACGACCCATGTACTTGTCTCCATCATATCCAATGAAATTACCCGAACCTTCCATCCGACCTGACTTAAAATCGCCTTCAAAAGTCGCACATGATGGCCCTGAACTGCGGTGCTGACGCTGCGCGAACGGCAGCTAGTAGCATCGTCGTGACGTTGCTATCCGACGGAGAGAGGAGATGGAGATAGGGGTAGGGATTCGATGGAGAAGGGAGGAGGAGGAAAGTAGAGGGAAGGGAATGGGAGAGGATGCACGAGAGGGAGATGGAGAGGTGATGGAGTTGAGAGTGATAAATTAGGGTTATAGTTTTAATATATTACTTGATTTTTGAATAATGAAACTTGGTCTCTGATTTTTGAATTTTAATTTTCAAACACTTGAATTATTGTAATTTCCCTTTATTATAATTTCTTTGGGATCCTCTATGTTTTTTAAATTGCAAGCTATAATTTTCGTTTTTTACTACAAGTAAAAAATCATAATCATTAACTGTGTTAACCTTGGTATGGAAGTCATGCATGAATGTAATGCTCATAACTTCCCTCTAATCCTAGCTTTTATCGAAACTCCATATACAAATGAATAAGATCTGCTCTTAGCGTATAGGAGTTATTGGGAAAAGAAATAATAAAGGAGCAATTATTAGATCTGACTAATAACGTGGGAAAACCGAAGGGTTATTGTTATTGTAGATGGTAGATTTTACAATTAAAGAAATCAGGTCAATTAGAGCACCAAAAATACCGTGGAACTTAAAGATCTTAATACAACACCGATGTAGAGCAGATTGAAGACTCTCTGACGATCAAGTTAGTAAAACATATTAGAGTTGTATGAGTGCTAGATGGAAAAAAAGTAGTAATTCAGAGTAGATAAAGCATATCGAGATGTATGAATGAGAATGAAACTTATATGACTGGGATAATAGTCTAGACAGGATTGGTGAGGATTCTTCGAGATTCATTGTTGGATGGAGTTGAATGCAATTGAATTAATTCAATTTGAGACATCCTAACCGTTTATAGATAAGATAACTTCCGCTAGACTTGGTCAAATCATAGTGTGATGTATCTTGACTACTTGAAGATAGAATATGAGAGATTTCAGGTTGACCTCTTAAACCATGACTTGGGTCTACTGGCATTGATGACCTGGGCCAAGGATGGCACATTTGTTAAGGTGGTAATTACACCAAACCAGAACTTATTTTTCACATTTTAAAAATGAGGTTTTAATTTCACAATTAATATTAATAATGATATTATAAAATTAAATTAACATATATACCTACCCTATCTACCCTACCAAATTCATTTCAAATACGAAACCCTAGATAAACTCTCTCACAATTTATCTCCACTCTCTCGCCGTCGTCGACTCCACCGCCCGACGCAAGCCTCTCCCTTCCCCTTCCCCCCTCCCTTCCTTTGTTGTGATTTCACAGTAGCGCGACGCCGCTGCTGGTGGTGTTGTGGTGATGCCTGTCTCTTCCCCTTCCCCTTCCCCTTCCCATTTTCCTTCTTCTCCCTCCCTTTGTTGTCTCGCTGCTGATTCACAGCAGCGCGACTGTGAGGGCTGCTGGTTGGTGTGGTAACTGGTTGGTGTGGTAACGATTGGTGTGGTAACTGTGAGGGCTGCTGATTGGTGTGGTAACTAGTTGAAGAAATCTGATTTTGGGGTTGTGGTAACTGGTTGGCGACTGTGATGGGTGATTGGTGGTGGAGGTGAGTTAGGCGTCGGTTGGTAGTAGAGGTGATGTGGTGGTGGTGGATTCTAGCGTTGGAGGTGTTGTAGGTGTATGTTGTGTGTGGGGGCTGTGGCTCGTGGATCTGTGTGTGTGTGTGTGTGTGTGTAATGACATGTTAGTTTGTGTCATTTTTATTTTTGTTGTGGTGGTGTTGCGGTGGGGTTACAGATTTGTTATTATTATTACGGTGGTTGTGGTGGTGTTGTGACGGGGTGACGACAGTGGTGCTGTTCAGGCGGCGATAGTGGTGGTTGTTGGTGGGTGGTTTGGGGATTAGGGTTGGCGGCGAATGGGACGAAGTGTATGTGACCAACTATTTGGTCGATTTGTGACCTGTGACCAAGTATTGGTGATGTACTGAGATTGGAGGACGGGTGTTTGGGTGTATGTGACCAACTATATCGATCTGTGACCAAGTATTGGTGGTGCACTGGGATTGGGGGATGGGTGTATGTGATTATCTATATGACAACTGTGACCTTAAAATTTGTTACTATGTGACTGAAAATATAACTTGTGACCAACAAGTATGGAGTAATTTTTACAAATTAAAAATCTGTGACCTGTAATTTTTGTGATCAATGACCAATGAAGTTAATTATGACATATAAATTTTTACATTTGTGACCTCAAAATAATCTGTGACCAAAAATGAAATTTTTAACTATTTAATAAGATCTGTGACCAAATTGTATATAACTGTGACCTCAACAATTGCCGGAGCGGTCGCTGAAATTAGGCGGTGGCAGAACGGGTCGCCGGAGTAGTTGTCGGGATTAAGTGTGGTCGGAGAATAGTCGTCGGAGTAGTCGTCGATTATTGGAGAGTCGTCGGAGTAGTGGGGGAGGTGGGTTGGGTTAATTATATTATATTACAATAAATATTTAATTTAATATAATAATTGTTAAATATAATTAATTAATTAATGAAAAATCTGATTTTTGTAATTCTAAACCTTGGGGCCTGATTTTTGATTTTGGGATAAATAAAGTCTGAGTTGTGAATTTTTCCCCTTGTTAAGTGGACATGTTAGTGGGCCTCGTTTCATGACTTGGTCGTTTGGCCCAGTGGAATAATTTTTAGTACTACAGTTATTTTATAATTTTGAATAAGGATATATTTTACCATTTTTTTATAATTAAATCATTTGTGTTTATGTTTATTACAAAATATTTGATATCTATTGTTATTTGTCACAAGTTTCATTTAATATAAATTTGGTTTTGATAATACAAGATTGATCACGATTGATATAGGTTCATATCACGATTGTTATTTGCAATCTAGCGTGTGGGTGGGTGAAGGGTTGTAAAAGGCGTGAAAGATGAATTTTTTTTTTTTTCGTTTTTATTTAAGTTGGAAAATGTAGACTCATTTTGCTCTTTTTAAAGAGGTTCAAGTTTTGGTCAAACATTTGACTTTTGATCAAGTAGCGAATTTTAGGACGGTTTCTTCTACCACATATTTGCAAAGGTTTGTGATGTATTTGCTATGATTTAAAAGTTTGGGATTGTTATGCACGTTTTTGAGAGTGGGCTAAAATTAACATGGTTCATGTTAATTGTTTGTTTTAGTAAATATGGTAATGATGAACAATACTGGGTTAGGGATGACAACGGAGAGCGGGCTCAAGCTCGTTCAAGCACAAGCTTGAGTCGAGCTCGACTTTGCCCACGAACTCAATTTTATTTTATTTTATTTTTTTAAGTGGTCAAACGGTCAATTTTTCAAAAATAAATAAATAAATAAAAAACGATCCCAACTCGTGGGATCGTGAACTTTAGGCTCATGGGCACAATCCACGAGCCTCTCGTCGTCTGAGCCCTCCACTTGGCTTGTGCTCGGACTCGTTTCAAAAAAGTTAGAGCTGTCCATAGGTCGAGCTGAACCGACTAGCTACTCGATCCTTTTGCCACCTTTATACGGAGTCATGAAAAATGATTCATGTAGTCGACAAAGCCATCTCCCTTCACATTGACATCATTATTCAGCTTGCGTTGCTGAGCTCTTGGTGGCCACCAAATCCCCTCAACTCGCCTCAGCCTCCCTCATCCCTCTTGCACACCTATCTGCTATCTCACAAATGACCTCCGGCGGGAACCCTTCCCCCAATGCAGCACCTCGTTTCTTCGTCTTAAAAAGCCTTTAGCAGCACCAAGTACGCCTTAATTTTAGGAGTGAAAATATACCAAACCATCCAATGAAAAGCATGGCCTAGTGGCCCAGCACGTAAAAACACATCCCAAGTGTGATCTCGTCCATGATGTGCCGTGTGCCATGGTCCAGCCAATTTGACAACCAAACTGTATCAGGTTCGATTGTGGAAGTATGTGGCTCGTAAAAATGTACCAAAATATCCCAGTGAAAAGCATGGCCTAGGTGGCCCAGCACGTAAAAACGCATCCAAGTCTGGTCTCGGCCTTGATGCGCCGCGTGCCATGGTCCAACCACTTTGACAACTAAAATGTGTCGGGGTTTGATTGTGGAAGCATGTGGCTCGGACAAACTGAAAACGCAGTCCTGTAGTCTTTAGATAAAAACTAGTGCAAAAGATATAGCAGCAATGGAAGATTATATTTACATCACAAGTACATGAAATTTCGTCAATGTAAGATTCAGGACTACGTTTGCATTTTCATGAATGCAATTTGATCGCAGTAAAAACCCGAAAGAAGCAAGAGAAATGCAGTAAATCACATTACAGAACGAAAAATGATGAATTCCAGTGTACAATATGTATAACCCATCCATTTTTTTTTCAACAATAAGATCCAAACAGAAAAAAACTATCCTTCAATAAAATGACAGTTACACAACCCGATAGCAGAAATCGAGGCACATACAATGTTATCTGAGATCAAATCGTGACATAATTCACCCCCACTAGAACACATCTTAACCTCAAATCACAGTAACAAACCTATCATATGACAATTTTTTCAATTTACTGCTATCAGCAATGAAATTTCCGAACTACGAAACATTTTCCTTTCTGTTACATATTTTTACAGATTATGGAGACGCGATCTTCATTATACAGGATGTACTAAAGTGAAAATCAAGTCCGCTGTCTTACCCTCCTGCCATTTGTATCACCACCGTCAGAAAGCTGGGCCCAAACACTTCGAGACTTGCCACCACCACTGCTGCAATCGTCATCACAGCCAGCCACAGTCTTCAATATCTCCGATTGTAAGGCCGGACAATTTTCTTTAAGATATTCAAAGCCATCTGAACGCATAACCGCTGCAATAAAAATAGAAACAGATCTATGATAAAAGCAAAATAATTCAATTAAAAGAAAGAGAAAGAACTCTTCACACAAGAGTAAAGCACGATAAATTTTATGGCATTCAGGATCTCAACTATGTTCTCAGAAATTTCTTCTGTTTAGTAATAAGCACCTGTTTGGTAGAGATTCTTTAAAATTCATTTTTTCCAAACTCCTTTTTAACCACACATTTTTTCAATAAAATAATTTTGCACGTGGACCCATAATTTATCTATACTTTTTTAATCACACATTCTCCAAAAAAATCACTTTTTACAAGATCTATTATCAAAAAATCAATATCAAACAGGCCATAAGCACATATGTAAACCTTCTAACTAGTAAAGAAGGTTCATATAGAAGACGAATAAATGTATAACCCTTGTTAAATAAATGCTCATTTTCATATAAAGCAAGAATATGTTTGGTGCAAAAGATGAAACTTTAATCTATGTAGAAGACGTATGTGTAACCCTTATTAAATGTATGCTCATTGTCATTCTCATAAAGCAAGAAATAAATGCTGGTTTTCATTCTCATAAAGCAAGAAAAAACTGTGTGTGTATGTACTGTCCAACAAACAGCGTACTGTGCTAGTTTTAGGACACAAAATGTATGAACAAGCTTTACAGGCCACATTAACAGTGGGAATTTTCCATCTCACTGTTGGCATGAAACTGTCAATGACTGGAAGAAAAAAGATATCAGCAATAAATGTCGCAAAAGCAATCTCACTAGTAACCGTACAATGGAGAAAGATGACTATTAATGCAGAATATCAATTTATTGGTAAAACAAGATAAGCTCAAGTCTTTGCAGCAGAAAGCTGTTAAAAATATGAAATGAAGTAAACGCCAAAAACTATCAAATAGTGTCAACAACTGGTAGAAAACTGATATCGGCCATTGATGTCTTAAAAACATTCTTACTAGAGCTGAATAATTGTAATAGCAATTGTAATATGGAATAAAGATGACTACTAATGCAGAACATATATTTATTGAAACAAGATAAGTGCATGTCGTTGTAGCAGACAGCTGTTAATAATAGAAGTAAACACAACAAACTGGTTGATCGCATACCAGCCAGGTTTTCAGCAGCGAATCTAAGGCAAACAGCTTTTAGTTCTTCAGCACGATAACGGTCTGCCAAAGCAAGTATCTGTGCAACAGAATTTACTGATATATCCTTGCAGAGATGAGATTCACACATGCGTCTAAGCCTTCCCAAATCATAATGATCGGCCGCAGCCAGCAACTTTGCTATTAACGTGTCAGATACCATGGGAGCAGAAGAAGAGCTAGATGCCATCAGCTCGTCTTCCACAAGGGCATCTCTGTATACAAAGTGCAGCATAGCCTGTTATACATCAAGTGACTTTAGCATAATATTCCATCCATAAAATTGAACAAGATTTTCAATTTTATAAATTTGAAACGATAAAATAGCTAATAATAAAAATTAATGAAAAAAGGACAGAGATAAAAGTTCAGTTTTTGTAAACTAGAAGTAGAACAAAGATATGGAAACTACTCACCTTAAAAACCCTAGGCTCCATATCTGAAACGGTAATCTCTTGCTTATCCTTATCTAATTCTTCAAAAAATTCAGATCGAAGTATGGGGGATCTGGCAGCCAATACTAACTTATGGGCATGAAATTTCTCGCCAGACACATTAAAAATAATATCAGAACCCTCCATATTTTCTAGCAGCATACCAAAATGTGCCCCAATATCAGAATCAGGGACTTGAATCGAATGTAACCTCGAACAATCTATAGCAGAAACTACAACTCCAACAGTACAATTGATCTTCAAGCAATCATCTTTTAAATAATCTGAATTTTCGAGCAGACCTCGCCTGAAAAAGCGCTTGTATCCCCTGTACACAAGTAACATAAATTGGAAACTTGCAAAGGATTAAAGAATAATTGATGCTGAAGCGTTCAATATACAAATAGAGGATAAATATATTACAGTTGAAGATAAACAACTTTTCTACTTTTCTTTCTCGTTCAAGCACCTTAAATCCTGAACTCCTACGCATAATCAAATTTAAGCCTAACTACCTTGAGTCTAGAACATGCCATCGATGAGACTATATACCACACTTCTACTTGCAGCAAATGGTAAAATGATTTTTGTACTTGTTGCAGGGCAGAGATGCTCCAAGAAAAAGAAAAATCACAATTTTCACAAACTGCAGCAAGAAAATCAAGTTAAACATAACAGATTTACCAAAAAACACCCAACATGTCTATTTCAGTTTGCATACAGTCTATCTAGAAATTTCAAAAAATATACTCATTTTTCAGAAATGGTACCAAAAAACATAACACCATTAAATATCCGTTAAAAGGGTTATTTATTAATATTATTATTATTATTACATATCTACCATTTTAAATGATTCAGAAAGACCCGTATACTCCTATTTGCAAAATTATAAAATAAAAACAAATTTTCTCATTTTGCTTCTAGAACAGAAAAATAAAATGATTTTTGGCCTCTTCTCTGCCTGTGCTTCAACAGTTTATAGGGCATTCTAGTAGAGATACACAAATTTGTGTGAAGGAAGAAGAATTGGTGAAGAATCAAAGAGAAGAAAAATATATTCAAATGAGCTGAAGATTTATTCACGAAGGAAATAAGTATGGTATTTTAATAGGCCCGGGCTACTTTAAATCCTTTCACGTAAACTAACAGAAGTTACAAATAATATTTTTTGTAATTTCTATAGAAACAATATTTAAATTGGAATGCACCTTATATGAACTATGAAGGGTGTATTTTGTAAATTTCCCTTAAATATAATGTCTACACATCAAATAATTAAATAATCAACTTCACATGATAAGACTACCCACACAAAAAAATTGACAAAATAATAAACAAAAGTACAATATCAACAAAGACGGTTAATGGAAACTGCTCAAGTTACTCAGCATGAACTAGTTGTATATGACATGATAAAAAGAACAAACATATAACTAAACCCAATCATTTTTGCCAAACTTTTATCAAATTGCACCTTCATGCAACAATTACGCCTTGTATGTCCTATTAAACCTATATCTTACATCTATATGTTCGCTCAAAAAAATTATACTTTTGTCTTCCAAACCATAGTATAAGTATATCAGATTCTCCATAATTCTCCATAAACATCAGAGAGATTTTGATTATTTCGTAGAAGCATTCTTGCACCAAGCTATAATCCTAATTTATTTTTGCTTACCCTATATACAAAATACCATAACGGGAATTTCAAAGATAAAAAAAATCTAACCATTATAATTTACACATCAAGATTCAACAAAGATATATACAAATGTTGGTAAAGCATTACTTCTTGAGCTAAATCAAATGGAATTCTGTTGCCATTTCAAATACAACAGAAAAATAACACCAATATGGTCAATAACCACTTGATGTTCAATAAGATACTAAATTCTTGATAAAAATATATAGTAAATTTTCTTAGCATCCAAAAAGAATTTTTCAAGAATCTGAAGAAAAGACAATATATAACCAAGAGACAGAGAAATAAAAAGGTGAACTCAAGATCAAATAAAATGCTCCTATTCTAGCAAACCTTTTGAATATTGATGTGATTTTCATAATCTAATTCATTAAGCCTCTGTTTTGGGAAGAATCTATAAATAGATAGAAATGACTAGTGGATGAGTAGATAATACTTATGGGCCAACGTAAATGATAACATATAAATTTTGCCAAACGGAGGCTAAAGAATGGTATATTCTTAAGCAGATATAATCAAGAATTCTCCTAATTTTTCAAGACAAAACATATTTTCCCTGAGACCTATAAAACCCACCTCCTGTAAATATATTGAGACAATCATGCTATATGTACATCCCCGTTTACACTAATTTACAATTGCACAATATCACAACATCTTCCACAATTTTTTTTTTTTACATCTAACCCATCATCTTCCTCCACATATGCATCTGTAAGCCAGGGTGCAGCCATTTTCTGTACAAATGGCTTTACCCATATTTGAGATTCAATTTGCATAAGCACGAAATAATGAAGTAAAGCCAATATATCAAGCTCAAATTCACACACACCTAAAACAAACTCAAACATCAAACCGCTCAAAAATAAAAAATCATGAAAAAGAGCTAGAAAGGGAAAAATCTTACCACATGCTGCCGCGGTATTTAAGAGTATAAGGCCCGCTCTCAAGCGACCTATCAAAATGGCTGTGCACCTTGTGCTTCCCTTTCCCGCTCTGATCAACCAAGGTCAACTCGAACAACGCCCTCACGTCCGTGCCCTCGCTCGCCAACGCAATAAAAACGGACACATAAGTGGTATTATCCTCAGGATTTTTACCGTCGGGGTAAAAGTAAATTGCCCACTGGTAACCTCCGACGGAGAAATAATCGCTGGCTATGTGTTTTCCGATGCCCATGCCTTTCGCCAGAGAGTACCCCTGGATTAAGAAATGGTGCGACCCGTTTACCGTCTCAGTTACGGAAAGTGAACTCGTTGGAGAGATTAGCTGGTTCAGGTTTTTTCCCAGTGTATTAGACATTTCTGGTATAATTTGAATCGGGGAATTTATTGTATAGGTTTCAGGAGGAATGCATGGGGATATACAGGGGAATAAATTTGAATCGAAGGGTAGATTTGGGGAAGACAAGATGGGTTTTTTTAGAAAGAGAAAGCTAGTTAGGGCTTTCTTCTTCTTCTTCTTCTTTTTTTTTTCTTTTTATTCGGGGTGGTGGTTGGGAGGAACGGATGAAAGCTGGTTGTGAGGAAATTTATTGGGTAATTGTATTGGTCCTCAACTTTTTATAAATTAGTAATTATGAACTTATGGTTTACTAACTTTACTTTATTCTTTTATGATTTTATTTTAGAAAAATTGCCCCACCCATGTGAGGGTTATAAGCATCCCTATTTACATATATTATGTACACCAAGTACATCCCTTTATTTTATCATATGGTTTTTTTTCCCTTCCAACCTTCATACTTAATCGAAACGTGACCACTTAACTTATTCATTACTTCTACCATAATTGTAAGTTGAATCTCGAGGATCAAAATCGTAATTAGTTGATTTTTCTTTATGTATAGGGTAATTGACGCAAAACGTCCCTACTTACGACGAGTTTTGTGGAAAACGTCCTTACGTTTGATTTTTTGCTGTAGAACGTCCATACCTTTTCATTTTCTTGCTCAAAACGTCATTTTCACCAATTTTTAACATAACATAATCATTATACCCTCCTATATAAATAAGAAAAGAAAAGAAAAAATAAATTGCAATCTGCTTATCAACTTTTTTAAAAATACAAATCAGTCCAAAACTTATTAAAAATAACAAAAACACACCCTCCCTCTTCTCCTCCACCACCTCCACCCTCATAGCTAAAATTGGGAATTTTTGAATCCGGCACTGACCGTCGCATTACAACCAAACATCCAATAGCAGGTCACTTCCAACACATCCGCCAGCCACCAAAACACCACCCAAAACCGATACCAAAACCGGTTACCACTACGCAGAAACCCCATACACGAACCCTGAAACACAAACCACAATCATCATCTTCAGTTCACTCCATCGCTGCCGGTTAACTTACAACCACCGCATCCCGCACAACCCGTTAAAAAATATATATATATAAAAGAAAATTTAACCCATCACCGTAATTGCGATAATCGCCTCTGAAATTAAAAACCAAATCCGCCACCAGTCAACAAATTAGCAGACCGACACATTCCCACAAAATCACAAACTTCTGTTGCCACAATCGCCCACCACCATCTATAACTCCAATCGACAGCCACACCCGCACCCGTTGCTCGCTCAGCCTCGCCAGTTTTTTTCTCTCGTTCGCTGTTCACTCAGCCTCGCCAATTTTTTTCCTCTCGCTCGCGCCGCCACCAACAGCCAACAAGAAACCTCATCGACAGTTGCCTCGCGCTCCAGTCTTCAAGTTACCTCACCGACAAACCATTCCCTACCGTGACGATCGACTGACCTCAATTTTTATTAAAACCTAGTTTGTATTTTGCGGGCTCAGTTCGATGGGCCTCAGTTTTTAGGTGGAGGTGATAATTTCAATGATATCAATTTTTATTTAACAATAGTTTCTTGTTTTAGCTCTGAAGGTGGAGGTGGATAAGAGAGAGGGTGTGTTTTTGTTATTTTTAATAAGTTATTTTTCTTTTCTTTTCTTATTTATATAGGAGGGTATAATGGTAATTTTATGTTAAGAATTGGTGAAAATGACGTTTTGCGCAAGAAAATGCAAAGATAGGGACGTTCTGCACCAAAAAATCAAACGTATAAATGTTTTTCACAAAACCCGTCATAGGTAGGGACGTTTTGCGCCATTACCCTTATGTAAATATAAATAAGGTAAAAACATCAATTTAATCTCTCGACTTTCATTTTCATTTTATTTTGAACACTTATATCTCTCTGTGTTATTAAAACTAATGGTGCATCTTACGTGCCAAATAGAATTGACGATGCATATCGTCAATATTCTTATGTAGTCAAGTAACTATGCCCTATCTCATTTTTTCAAGAAAAAATGGAAATCGAAAATTCCTTAATCTCCACACCGGACCCCTACAGCACCCCCACAACGAGGGATTTGGAGGGGGTGAGGCGGCAGGGGTTGGCCGTGGTGGAAGCAAAGGTAGAGTATTCTAATTGAAGTGAAACTTGATCATAAGTTGGGGGTCTTAAAAGCTACATGTATCATAAAGAGATATAATTTCATGTTTTGTTTGCACATCCAAGTATTGTTGCAGTTTGAAACTCGTCTTGTTTACGATGTAAAGCATTCTAAAAGTTATTTCTCATCTAAAAACAAGAAGTGTGCTATTGCATGCACTGTGCTCATGAAAGGCGATATCTCACCCTTCAAGAGACTCGTCCACTATGCCTCATCATCATCGCTGGCTTCTTCCTCCAAGAGACCACATACAACGTTTGAATGGAAATTTGCCATTAATGAACCATTTTCCAGCTCATAGTATCTGGACAGTTGTCCTCTATAGATACATGGTTGCGCATATACATTTGATCACATCTTGCCATTGTTGTGGTTCTTATTAACTCAAAAAAGCAAAAGGAAGAGCATATGTAGCAATGAAGAACTTATCTTTATCCATAAATTTAAATTGGTTACCTGAATCCATTTCCTTTTTTGGGTTCGTGATTCAGTAACCACAACATGTCATGTTAAAGGACGATCACACATTACACATAAATGATGATTCATTCAATTACAATCCACAATTACTTGAGATTTCTCGATAAAGTCAAGTATAATATCGTTATTTAACACGCCTTAATTCTTCTTTTTAGCAAACTTCATCATCGAGCAATCCATTATACAAGTAATCAGTGGCACTTAATATCAACACATGCTAATACCAGAGAGTAATTATATAGCAGAAACTACAACTCCAACTGTACAGTTGATCTCCAAGCAATCATCTTTCAGATAATCTGAAGTTTCAAGCATAGCTCGGTTGTAAAAGCGCTTGAATCCCCTGTAACATAAATTGGAAACATTAGCAGGGATGTAAGAAAAAATCGACGCTGAAGCCTTCAGTATATGAATAGAGGAACCGTGTCTTACATTTGAGTATAAACAATTTTTCTTGCACATGACATGATAAAAAGTACAAACTTATAACTTGACCCTATTCACAATCACTCTATAATCTACAAACTATATGCTAACTCAAAAAAAAATTATAATTTTCATCTTCCACAACATAGGATAAGTATATTGCAGCCGGTTCGCCATTTTCTAGTCAGTCTGGTCAAATTTTAATATTAATGAGAACCCTAAAATCTTGGGGTGGACATTTTAACCGGAAACGAGGATTCATGTCCAGTTTCAATAAAAAAATAAAAAAATATTAGGAACCAGCATCGAGAAAGAATCGGGTATGGATAGATTCTTGAATCGACATTGTCTGTACCCGACTCTGAAATCAAATTTATCCTTTTTTTATAAGTTTATTTTATTTTTTAAAATACTACTATAGAATCGAAATGAAACTGACTGTTGGAGTTTGGATTTGATTCCAACAACTACTTCAGATTTCATTTACAAAATATTCGAAATATGATAGGTAATTCTGGGTAGTGAAATACCCGTACCGATATGCTCGACTCTCATATTTACTGCAAACACTAAAATATCGAGCTCAAATCACACACACCTTAAACCAACCCAAACTTTAAACAGCTCGAATCAAACTCATAAAACAGAGCAAGAAAAGAAAAAAGAAAATTACCACATGCTGCCGCAGTATTTAAGAGTATAAGGCCCACTCTCAGGCGGCGTATCAAACTGGCTGTGCACCTTGTGGTTCCCTTTCCCGCTCTGGTCAATCAATCTCAACTCGAACAGGGCCTTGACGTCCGTTCCCTCGCTCATCAACACAATAAAAACCGAAACATAAGTTGTGTTATCATCAGGGTTTTTACCGTCGGGGTAAAAGTAAATCGCCCACTGAATACCTTCAACAGTGAAAATATCGCTGGCCATGTAATCAGGGGCGGACGCAGAAGATTTTTGTTAGGGGGGCACACTCGAACTTGCAAAGAAGTTGGGATAAATTTTACACTCGAAAATTTACGTAAAAAAAAAAATTATATCCCATATAATTTTGCATCCGAAAATTTACATGGGATATGACTTTTTCGGATGTAAAATTTCGAAAAATTTTTATGTCATGTTCCATATAAATTTTCCTAATAAATGATGAAAATTACATTGAAGTGTATCGCAAAAATAGTAAATTTTAATGAAATAATTGATTTTTTTTGAAAAAATGCGAATTAGACGTTTTTCTTTAAGACTTACGTTTAACATATTTTTAACTATTTTCGATATCTATTTGGATTATTCGATATACCCATAATGTAGTTATCGAAATAAGCTTTGAGATTACATAAGCAATTTGTAGATTTGATTAGCATACAATCGTCGGTAAATTTTTAAAATTAGCATGTTATCGAAATTCAATTTATTATGATTTTGCCCCTGTTTGGTGGAAATTAAAATCAAATTTGTAGTAAATTTTGATAAAAGTTAAAACATTTATGGATTCTATAAAATATATTATTAAAATTTATTGTAAACTTTGATTTAGATTAAAATTTAGATTTCAATCGATACCAAACACGAAAAAAAAAAAAAAAAAAAAAAAAAAAAAAAAAAAAACTCAAAAGTTAGGGGGGCACGTGCCCCCCCAGGACCCCCCCTGTGTCCGCCCCTGCATGTAATTACCGATGCCCATGCCTTTCGCCAGAGAGTACCCTTGGATTACGAGACGTTGCGACCCATTTACCGTCTCTGGTACGGAACGAGAGCTTGTCGGTGAGATTAACGGGTTCGGGGTTTTTTCCGATGTATTTGACATTTTTGGTAGCTAAGAATTGGAAGGTTCAACGGGAATGAACAGGGGGTAATTTTTACACTATATACAGTCAACTTTTTCAATTCCAAAATTTAATTGGGTAAATTGCACAATTGATCCTTTTCCAATAGTTGTGCCAAAGGTTTTAAAAGGCGTAATGCGTGGCAATACAGGGAGGTCGAGCTATGGGCTAAACGAGCTTAGAAAAGACATATGCGTAAAAAGACGTTTTTTATTTTAATTTTTAATCAATTAAAAATAATATTTACTAAACATTTAAAACAGATTTATAGGAATTTTATACATTTTTTTCAAAATTTTCAACAAAAATATAAGTTTCGAATTTAAATACAAAATAGTAAGTAAATCGCATAGGAACTTAAATTTTATTTAATTCTTTATCGGACTCCAATTCAGTAACATCTTCTTCATCTAATTCATCACATGTGTCTTCTGATACAAATCATCTTCGTCGGGCTCCCTTATATCATTTTTCATCCCATCATACTCATCATCATCACAATCCTCTACAATCCAAAATTGTGCATTAATTGCATCACCTGCTAATAGAGTCTATATTTTGTCCTTCCTCCTCTTCTTGTTTGTCAACCTTTTAATTTTTAACTCAACTTCAAAAAATTGTTAAAAAAAAAAAAAAAGGTAATGCGCGCATTGGCGCACATAATTGCGCTTTAACAGTCAACAAGTGTCGTTGACCGCTAAATAAGAAGCTAACTCACTTGCCTCGACGTTTTGGTCACGCCTTACGCCAAGGCGATCGT
This sequence comes from Fraxinus excelsior, assembly GCA_019097785.1. Classification (NCBI taxonomy): domain Eukaryota; kingdom Viridiplantae; phylum Streptophyta; class Magnoliopsida; order Lamiales; family Oleaceae; genus Fraxinus; species Fraxinus excelsior. The sequence goes on from CM032642.1 coordinate 23,512,467, forward strand.
CTATGCGCACCTTTTAGAACACTGGTTGTGACCTTGTACTCAACTATTTTTCCATCACATTCTTGTTCCCCCACCTTCAATAAATTATGGTCCGCAATGACGGTTTATGTCAATTTTGGCACACAACTTTTATCCGAGCTGTTAATAATACACTTAAATATGATGATATTGGGCTATGCAGCCCTCGAAAAATCTTTTCATTAGTAGTTGTGAATGATTAATTTTTTCAATCTTTTCGACCTATGATAAAATGGTCGAGCCATTTAAACCTAAATCTTACATATTAGTGCTTGTTAGGTAATATTTTTAGATGTTTATATGTCATGAATCCTACAAAATTCTTGATATTAAGTTGTGAGTTTTAAGTTTCATGAAGACAAATGAATATTTAATCATGCCAAACATGCTCTTAATGCTTCTCAACGAGCAAGCATTTATCTTCATCAACTATATCAAATTAGCCTTTCTATGATAGTAATGATGGAAAATAGTTAAAATTATGTTATATAATGATCAACACCATATTTTTTGTAATCCATGGCACTTATGCTACAAGAGTATGTCACTAGGAACCTCCACAATGATCAACATGCTATTTCTGCTCGTTGTTATTACAACTTAGCATCTTCTGTATGGGTTTTATAAAAAGCTAGACGTTTAAGGGGTAGTTTGAAAAAGTTTTCAATCAGATTTTAATAAAAATAGATCAAACGTGTGAATAAGTTTTATTGTTGCAACTTTTTAGGAAAAAAAAAATTAAGTTTTTAACAAGCACTAAAACTAACAACTTAACGTTGAACACATTGTTTTAAACTTCATGCTATTTCTATATGGACAATTATATTCATACAACATTTTTTGTTAACTTCACCGTCTTGTAATTGTAATTAAGGTTCCTAATTTTTCCTTGTTTTCGCACTTATGCAGTTATGTGCGAACCTTTTTTCCTCGTATTTTTATATCTAATCTTCACTAAATTAACACATCGTGTTTGTAATGATAGTTTCTGTCCAATATCAGTTTTGTTGTGTGTACAGTAACATATAAGAAACAACACAGGTGGGGCCGCATTTTTTGCAATATTCTATTCATAGTGGGATCCACCTCCATGTGAGATTTCTGGTGAAATGGAATTATTCGTCCAATATTTTGTTAGAAGGTGAAATATTATTTGTTATTTATTTAATTTATTTATAAGTATGGGAGGTAAAAAAGTCTTTTTACTCTTTTGATGGACTTTTTGTCGCCATCAAGGTCAAGATTTGCTAATTAATAGAGTGTGAGCACAAACTGAAAAAATTCAACTCCATCATTAACTCATTAAAGCGATCGTTTTAGATGAACTTGAACATGTTAAAATCTTGAAAATTAATAGTGAAGTCTAATGCTTCAAACAATAAGGTGTTCGTACAGTCGACTTGCAGCATTTCAATTTGACACCCTTGCATTCAAAATCCATAGCTTCGAAAATATAAGTCCATACAGAGTTATTAATGAAGTTGACTCTATGTAACTAAACTGAGTTTCAAGTTCAAAGATGGAGAAGAAAAATGCATAATTTTCTCTATAGTCTGTGTCATAGCTAAAGTAGGCAGGCACTGCACTATAATTGTAGAATTGGCTGCATTCAAATCCAACTCTCAACCTTCTGGTTTTAAACCTGCCCATTTGGCTTATGAAAGGGAAAAAAAACGAAAACTCAAATCCTTGGAGAATTTTTTGGTTCAGATCATTAGGCAGAGGGAGGAAGAACCCCTTGAAGAAAGGATGAAATCATGGTAAGTCCCCGTTGAGGCTGGTAACTCGGTACAAGATGTCCAGCTCCTCTCACGGTTACAAATGTTAATCCTTTGTACTCCACCACATACCCTCCTACCTGCCATTCAAATTAATAATCAAAAACAAACAAATCAGCTTGAGGATTCTTCGGCACAATCGATATCTCACCTCATTGTTAAGGTACCATGGCCGCCAAGCATTCTCAATTGGAAGCTTTAACCTGTTTATCGCATACCTAGTTGCTGTAACTGGAACAATGGCATCTATGTCACCACTGCACAAAAAGATAATAAAAAAACAAGAAGCTAAGTCTTATTAATTAAATCCAATCTCGTCCACACTGCATACCAAACAAGCATTTGTTATTAGGCGACTCAGAATTTCCTATTCATCTCCCTGTAGTTATGTTCTGATTACTCGAGTATTTACTGCCAGAGACAGACTTGCCTGTATAACCAGATCCTCATGCCGCTAGCCATGAGATTCTCAATAATTGGCAAAATAGTTCTCGGCCTATCTGTCCAGTTATAATCTCTGCACATATTAAAAAGAGAAATGACTAGTGTCACCATTCTGTTCAAGTTGTGACAAAACAAATTTTGTGCTTTCAAGACATTTATCCAGTTTATAACTTTACCTGCAACCTGTCCAAATTGTAGGGTTTACATGGAGAGCCCTTTGAACCTCTGCAGTGTTCAAGTAATTTTCGACGTATGAATCCGAACATGGATCAAAATAGTTAACCTGATCAAATCAATCCAAGTTAATTAAGGTTTCTACAAAGCAAGAACGGTTAACAAAATGAAGTGCTTACTGAACCGCTGGAGCCATTTTCAAGCACGGTTTTCAGGCAAATTGGTGCATAAATGTTGTATAAATCAATATTTCCCAGCTCAAGAAAAGCTTTCTCTACAAAACTAGAGCATTTGTGGGATTCAGTGCCATTCACAAAATCACAAAATGTAGAGATGCCTTTATGAGTCTCGTCTGAGTTTAAGGCATGTGTCCAAAAATGATCGAAGAATCCTGTTGTCATTGCCGAGTTATCAATAGCTGCATTTCCTATCTGAAATATTTCAGATTATAAAATCTGTTAAAAGAGAAACAGAACTTAAAATATAAAGGAAAACTGGTAGTGATTGAACATACAGAAATCCCTTCTAGATTAATGACAGTTTGATTTGTGTTCTTGTTGTTGAGCAATATGGCGTACGCTAGCTGTGGCACGTAATGACCAGCATAACTCTCGCCGGTAATGTAGAAATCCCGGGTTTTGTATTGTGGAAACCTCTCGAGCCAGTTGACAAGAAAAGTATAAGCATCATTGGCAGTGCTTGTATCACCAGTGCGGTCATAATCAGACGAAGTGTTTGAATAAGAGAAACCAACCCCAGCAGGTGATTCCAAGAAAATCACATTTGCCACTGGAGAAATTCAATGGAAGCCATAAGCAAACTCATTGTAAAACAAGAACATGAAACTTTGATTCTGTTAGAAATTATAATTTGATCTGACCATTGTTCCATGCATAATTATTTCGAAAAAGAGTTTTTCCATCACTGTTGACTCTAAAGGGGCCTAATTCCTCCATGGCTCCATATCCGAAGGATGAACAGCCTGGACCTGGTAATCAGAAATATAATTAACATTCAGCTCCTGCTTTTCTGTTATCTGCTGAGAACATGAATATTAAAGCAAAGGTACAAGCTTTTGATGAATAGCGCTCTATTGTAAGAAATCGAGACATTAGAAGATCTATGCACTGTACAATTAGGACATGTTTGGTATAAATGCTTCACAGCAGTGCATAGACAATAGATGTAATGACCCAAGCCTCTGTCCATCTTATCCCTCATACCCCAAGATTCAAATCCAAGACTTGTACAATTGATTTCAACTTGTTTCTCATAAGGTAGACGTCTTGAGTTCGAATCCTAAAAACTCCCCCGAAGTGGATAGTACTGTGATATAACGGCCTGTGCAAAGAGGCTTGGTTCGTTACAATAGACCGCTTAATCCTCAGTATCTCAATTTATGTCATTGTTGTACACAAACAGGAGGAAAGAGTCGAAAGATGCTATCAAGTGGTTATACTCTTCCAATGAAATGCATCTAATGAACATTTCACTTAGCCAATTTTGTACCTCCATTTAACCACAAAACTAGAGGGTTGGTTGAAGAATTTGCCGATGACTCCACAAAATAATAAAACAATGCTCTTCCAGCCTGTGGATCAACCGTGATGTACCCTGCGTACTGATCAAAATCCACGTTATCAGGTTGTCCTGGCAACTTGTCAATCTTGTCCGCTTGCATCAACCCATCTTGAGGTGCAACATAAACAGGGGAAAATTCTCCTTTTTCCTGCAATTGTGCCCAAGAATCTGAAAGAGGAAAAGTGTGTGATCTTCTGGAATTCAGCAACCTGTGAAGGTAAATTGCCTGGTTGGCATTACTAAAATTACATAGGATCGAAAGGCTGAACAGACACAGAAAAACTAGATTAACAAATTTCTTCATATTGTTATTACACGTTGAGGACAAGTATAGTCCATTTATATAACATATATCATTTGTAACATTCAAGGCTTTGGCTTGTCTGTTCTTCTTGTTTTTTCTATGTAGAGTTCATTGAAATGATTGATATATTACCTTGGAAAATCAGTCCAAAAGATTCAAGCCGGCCTTATTATATATTAGTGTCACTTGGATCAGCTTCAAAATCGTTTTTTTCTCGACTAGCTTGTAATCTGCGATTCATGAATGTCTCTAAGGGTCCGTTTGATTGCAAGGGTGGAAAATTGGTGGAAAGAAAATGTTTTACAGGGAATTGATTTTCCTAGAAAATGTTTTATCGAGAATTGTAATTAAATGTGTTTAATTGGTATAATTTTTCATAGAAAATGTTGAAAATTTGGTGTCCATTTGACTTCGTTTTTTATGAAATTTGTCCATTAAATTGATAATTTTTTCTACTATTGGTCTAAAATTTGTTCCCATTATCAAAAATTTTTTTTTACCATACCGAATATTATTCGTTTGACTTTGTTCTACATGAAAGTTGTTAATAAAAGGGATTTTTTTTTACCATTATGCCTAGACTTTGTTCCCATTGCAAAATAAAATAAAATAAAAAACCAAAAAAAAAAAAATGTGGAGGTGGGAAAATATTTTCCACCATTTATGCATTAAAGGGTTGTACCTAGAAAATGGAGGAAAACATTTTCCATGGAAAAATTTTATAATCAAACAACCCAAAACCTGGAAGATGGAAAATGAATTCTTACTTCCATGGAAAATATCTTGAATCAAACAGGCCCTAAATTACCGTAGAGATTTGATTATTAAATTAAGATTGTGCAACAATTCTCCGATTTCCACCAAACAACTGAAACTCAAGATTCTGTTTCTTGTAATTCCAAGCACAAGAACCGAAGAACTTATCCACGATATAATCAGATGCCTGAAATCACATAAAATTTGGGCTTAGGATCCTCTGCAACACCAGATGTAACCTGATGTTCTTGATATGAATTGTGTCGTCAATTCTGAGGCAGAGTGTAGGAGATAAATATTTTGCCAAGACAACTCTATGGTAAATTCATCGCGCACCTGTGATCATATATGTAGGCTTTTCATCGCATTTTAGTCAATCTTATGGAAGTTTGTACTAAACATTCTGTTTTAAATGAAACGGACAAATTTATACTATACTCAACAACAACATTTTCCTTTCATCCAAAGCCATTTCCAGTCATATACACAGATCCCATTCGATGAGTTGTGGTACGTTTTACAGTAAAACAGGCAATAATCGTAGGTGACGTCAAACTTCGTGCACTCTACTGGGCAGATATCTGTGTCATCAGTCGAAATTACAATAAAAAATACGTGAGAAATAATGGAAAATGAGAAAAGGAATTAATAAAATAAGGAGAGTTTTTATTACCAGAGGCAACAAGGGGGACAGAGACGAGGAGGAAAAGAACGAAAAATTTGTCCATAACCATTTTCAAAATATACTGCCAAAGTGTGTGTGTATAAGAGGACAATGATACCTTCTTTTATATTAAGTAACAATAAAGAAATATAATTAATTAATGCATTTAATCCATTTCATTTAATTTAGATGCATTTAAGAATTGGATGGTAGCAATTTATAGCGTCCGTTCAATCTAAGGGCCCCTTATAGTAAGACTTTTGAAAAGTAAAAAATTATTTAAAAAATTAAAAGTTGTTTCAGTCCCCATCGTAACTTCAGGTAAACTCGACAAATACTTTTTACTCTTATTTTCTTTTATTGCAACGGCAAGTTGGATCTGGAAAGGGAGAAAAAAATAATATCAAGTATTGCATACCAAACATGTTCTTATTTCATGTTTGGTTGATGACACCAACTCTATGCGACACATAAGCGGGACTGGAAAAAGCTATGGCAATGAGGACCGTGTTGTTATTCTTAAGGAAAAAGCTATTTGTACAGCCATTAGGGGGCTGTATATTTACAGCCCTCCTAATGGCTGTAACTGAAGCTCCTCTCTATTCGTAAGGGGCACACGCATGTCAATTCCCAACTAAAATGTTCTTCATAGTTCATAAAATTACTAACTAAAGTACACAAATTGTGTATACACTAGCATAACACGATGATTTTTCAATTATTAAAATAGAAAATTAGAGAGATTCGGATGATCCCTTTTCACAAAATTGATATTTTAAAATAGAACCTCGAATTTAATATACTAGAGCCCAACAATATAAACAAGCAATCAGATGATCATCTCGTGATGACCTATTAAGGGTAATATAGAATCCCACACGATTAACTAAAGTACACACATTGTGTATACAATAGCATAACTCTTATTTGTTATGTTTCAATTATTAAAATAGAAAATTACAAGGGTTCAGACAATCCCCTTTCACAAAATTGATATTTTAAAATAGAATCTCAAATTCAATATAACATAGCCCAACAAGAGGAAAAAACATTCAAATTATGATCTTGTGAGGACCTATTAAGGGTAATATAGAGTCCAACGTTATTGATATAAAATCAATTAAGAGCTTAAGTAATTGTCAATTTTTTGACATGTAATAAAAATGAAAAAAAGAAAAAAAGAAAATGAAGTGAGGTATGTCAAATCAAATTTCTTTAAAATAGATTTCGTCACTTGCATTAGTGTGTCTTCCAAGATATAATGTTTATTTCAAAATCGATGTTACACTGTATCCACTTTATCAATCAAACCAAAATATTGACATTGCTCTTCTTGAACTAATCAAAAAAATAAAAAATAAAAATTCGGACATAATTTATAGTGTGAGAAATTTATCTCTCATTTCCTCCATCTTAAATAAAAAAAAAAAAAGCTAACAAAATTGATTTATCGAAAGTCTATTGTCCAAAATATAATGTTTCTTTCAAAGTCGGTGTTGCATTGTATCAACTTTGTCAGTCGAATCAAAATATTGACAATACTCCTCTTCAAGGAATTTAAAAAAAAAAAAAAAAAAAAAAAAAAAAAAAAATCGGATATAATTTTATAGTAAGAAATTTATCCCAAGGAAAGTTATCCTCCATCTTAAACAAGCAAGTAAAACAGAAATTGGAGATGCGGGGGATCGAACCCCGTGCCTCTCGCATGCAAAGCGAGCGCTCTACCATTTGAGCTACATCCCCTTTCCGCTAAGGATAATAATTATGTTTTAAATGTATTATTTTCGTACGCAAGTGTATTATTTTCGTACGCAAGTGAATACCGTGCGCCTCTTGCTTTCGTTAAACCTCTGAAGCTCCCAAAACTTCACAAAACATACAGAGACGCGAGCAAAATTGGAACGGTACGCACTCAAAATTGAAAATCTCATCTCTGTTGAATCTTATTTTGATCTCAGCTTCAGCCCAACACGCGAACTGGTACAGAGCTCTACATGGAAACGGCAAGAGGAATGGATTTTCAGGTGGTAGTGTTAGCAGGCGGCTTTTCGAAAAGCTTGGTTCCTCTCGTTTCTAAGGTTACTCCCATGAATGCCCATGTTTCTTGTTTGTTATATTCATTTATTGTCATATGTGCCGAAATAAATAACCCCCAATTGGAAAAAAAAAATAAAAATCAGGAGGTGCCGAAAGCCCTATTGCCGGTGGCAAACAGGCCGGTCCTGTCTTATGTACTCGATCTTCTCGAGCAGAACAACATTAAAGATGTTATTGTTGTAAGTCTGTTGCTTTGTTTTACCCTTTTTTACCTTTTGTTTTGAACCAAATTCGTTATTGATAGGTTCTGAGGGGAAATTGTAAAATTGAGTTTGCCTTTTATTTTAGGTTGTTGAAGGGGAAACCGCAGCGCTTTCTGCCAGTTCTTGGATTTCCAAGACATATATTGATCGATTACATGTTGAGGTGAATTTTGATTGACGTTTCCTGTTTAAGTGAATACTGTTATGTAAAAGAAGGAAAAGAAAGATACTTATATAAATGAAGTTATAAAACTAAGTTCAAACTTGGGTAGTTTGCAAATGAACCCAAATATTTATCATGAAGAGAGTTGGTAAGCTATTCAATTGTGAGCTTGGATTCTGTGACTAACTATTTCTTTTGTTAGAATGCCTATAATGACTCTCTTTGAAATTGGTTCAGCTGTTGTGAACAAGAGAAGAGAATGTAGAGCATTATAATACAGTTACTTTCTGAGAAAACAAAACAAGAGAAAGGCATGGTCAGGACAACCAACAATCTTACGATTTTGGGAACATGTAGATAAAAGACTAAAAATTGTCAATGAGATTAATCGACCAATTGTGTTTCAATGCGGAAAATAGATTGGTTACGTGAATCTAGTGAGCAAATCGATCTTGTCACTTTTGTTTTTCTGGTTTACTCCTCCATCTATTAACTTGTTCCATTAACATCATATCACTATTCTGAATCTCAGTGAATTTTAAGAAAGTTACTCATTTTCGAAGGATTTTTTTTAGCCAAGTGGGGTTTCTGATTCCCAGCCTCAAAGCCGCTCCAACTCCAACTGGAACGAACTTTTAGTTGTACCAGATTTCTAACAGTATTTTTGCTACTCCTAATAAACCTTTTCATATGAAGTGATGTTCAATGGTCAGGTTTTTTAGCTCACAGAGTTATGTTGTCCGGTTCAACTCTTTTTTTTAATTGGCAGAAAGTACTTTCCCATATCTGAAAAATGATGAATTATTTTGTAAATGACTTGTGCATTAAGAAGATTGGTCCAAGACCACTTCAACTTGCTACTTAATGCTGAATGGATTCACATCATCTGAACAGGTTTAGCCCTGTGCTTTTTTTTTTTTGAAGACATGTTTTTATGTAAAATAGTATTTTATTGGGAAATCAGGATGATACACGTTGAAATCAGTTGATTCTACTTGTATCTTGACTATCTAAACTTTTCCACAACTAAGTGTGGTTATAATTTAACTACTGCAGGTGGCTGCAGTTCCTGAGGATGTTGGAACAGCTGGTGCTCTTCGAGCTATTGATCATAAACTGACTGCAAAGGACATCTTGGTTGGAATTTTATCTACTTTGGCATTCGAGTTTGCTAGCATTGTATTGATTTAGCAATTTACATGTTTCCTTGTGTAGGTTGTGAGTGGTGATTTGGTTTGTGATGTTCCCCCTGGGGCAGTGGCAGCTGCTCACAGACGACATGATGCTGTAGTAACTGCTCTGCTTTGCTCTGCTCCTGTCAGCGGACCATCTGATTCAGGTTCCTCTGGTGCAAAGGACAAAGCTAAGAAACCAGGACGGTATAACATTATAGCATTAGACCCAACTAAGCAATTTCTATTGCATATAGCAGCTGGTGAGATGTTTGAAAATATCCATGTGTTTCTAAATGTTATGGATTAGAAATTTTCCTCACTAAACATCTCTGTGACTTGTGATAGGAGCTGAAGTTGAGAAAGATATTCGAGTCCAGAAGAGCATTCTCCGAGCTGTCAGCCAGGTAGATAGTTTCCTCTGCCAATCCACAGTTTTTTAATAGAAAATAAATCCCTCGAGGCAATATTTACCAAGCATGGTGTTGGGAATAGATATGTGTCGGTCTTCAAATTCTCGGAGATGTGGACATTGAAATACTTAAAAAATATTGTATTCCATTCTCTTCATTTGACATGGGTATTGGGGTTCAGCGTAATATAGGAAGTTGAAACTATGAACTAAATTTAATTTGGAAATGTTTCTTAAGTCAATATTACTTTGTGAGGATAGTGGCCACTGGCCAGCGAAAAAATGTTGTTGAAGATTTACAAGTTTCTAGCAAACTATTGATGAAGTTTCATTTTCTTCCTTATCTCATTTCTTTCAATTCATTCCTAATGTAGATGGAAATTCGTTCTGATCTAATGGATGCTCATATGTATGCATTTAAGAGGTTCGATGTTTTGCTCTATGCATCTAAATGAGTTCTTGTTCTTTGTTTGAAACTCAGTCGGCTACGAATTTTACTAATTGGTCTTTTTTTTTTTTTTTATAGATCTGTTCTGCAAGATGTTCTTAATCAAAAGGAAACTTTTCAAAGTTTGAGACGTGATGTATTGCCCTATCTTGTTAGGAGCCAGCTGGTTAGTGTTTGACTCGGGATAATCTTGTTTTAGGAGATATGAAGTTGGATCTTTGCCAAGTTCTAATGGTTCATATTCTTGATGACACATCAGAGATCTGAATTATTGTCAAATGGAGTGCAATCAGATGAAAATGGCAATAGTAAGGATGCTACGCAGAATAGTAAAATATTGCAGTCTCAATTTCTGGCTAATGCATCTACACCAAGTTTTCACGAACTCTATGCCTTGGGTCCCGATGGTTCTGCCTCAATTACTAGGAAAACTCACAAGTGTTGTGTTTACATTGCGAACAAGAGCAACTATTGTGCACGCTTAAATTCCATTCAAGCATTTAGCGACATAAACCGTGATGTGAGTTTCATATTTGGAAGTTTTGCTCATGTTTTGTTTCTGTTTTCCTCAATTTGTTCTTAACTTTTTATTCTATGAACTGATGTCAAATCTTAAGTGGATCAGGTAGTAGGAGATGCAAATCACCTATCAGGCTATTCTTTTTCTGCTCAGAACAACATAATTCATCCCTCTGCTGTACTTGGATCTAAAACCACAGTGAGTTGTATTTATATACATGATCATGCTTTGCAAATCTTAATTACATGTAATAGTCCTTATTTGGAGATATGAATGATCTTAAATAAATTTTGCAGCATATTTAGGCTCTTTTGTACGCTTCTTTTCTTGTGGATTATCACTCTACGCTTGATTGAGTAAATGATTTTGTTTTAGGTGGGACCACAATGTGTGCTGGGGGATGGTTCACAGATGGGCGACAAATGCAGCGTTAAAAAATCTGTCATTGGCCGTCATTGTCGGATTGGTTCAAATGTGAAGGTACATAATTAGGTTTCTGTAATAGGACAGAATTGAGTTTACCTTGTGAGCACCATCCACGAAGCACAAGGGAAAAGAAAAAAAATCAGGGATGTTCATTCTGTACATAAAAGAGAGTAATAATTTTTAGTCATGCAGTCGTAGATTTTGTGGACAAATAGTTATTTGCTACTGAAATGGTCGGCTCTATATATTTGCAGGTTGTCAGTTCCGTTATCATGGACCATGTCACTATTGGAGATGGTTGTTCCATCCAAGGTTCTGTTATCTGCAGCAATGTGCAGCTCCAAGAGCGTGTCATTTTGAAGGATTGTCAGGTCTCTCTCTCCCTCGCTCACACCACGTACAAATGTGGGATACATCTGTCATTTTTCTCGATGTAATTATGTGCACTGTCGTTTCAGGTTGGAGCAGGCTTCGTGGTCACTGCTGGAAGTGAATATAAAGCTGGGTCTTTGGCCAAGAAAGAAAAGCCATGAGTATGCCGCCTCCACTAATTTTTTTATATTCGTGCTTGTGTTCATTTCAGATTTATATTCTTACAGTGTCGTCGTTCCTCCTCGTTTTGCCTTTGTTTAGTCGTCATTCCTCTCCTTTGTACCATTGTTTAGTCTCCTTTGTTTTTTCGTTTTGTCTTTGAGGGTTAAGGAGAAAGTAACACCAATTTTGTATGGCACTTGGGAAATTGAGATTGTCATTTTCCTAGTGGGGATTGTTTGTAGAATTTAATGATGTTAATTCAAAAGGTTTTAACGCATCAAGTTTCATTGTCCCTTGAATACTTTGACAATTGGAAATGTTTGTAGTGGAATTAAGCCCCCATCTGTCTCCACTATTTGCAAAATTAAACCCCATTTTTATACCGTTAATGGGTGTCGTGTCTGACTTGTAATGTGAAGAAAGTCCACAATTAGGGCAGGCTAACCGTCCAATATTTCATTAAAACGTGGATGAAAATTGCCATTAAACAGGCGCTTAGTTGTTGTGGCGTCTATTTCACAACAAGCTTCTAAATTGAACCGATGCCTCGTTTGATTCTCATTTTTTTAAAGAAAAAATACATTTTTCTCTCATCTCTTTTTAACCACACATTTTTTATTAAAATAATATTATACGTAAATCAAAAACTTTTTTTTTTTGTTTTAATCATACATTATCCATTATTCTATTATTTCAAAATACATTTTTCATAAAGAATGGGGCTCAAACACCTCCCGAATGTCAAATTGAGAGAGAGAGTATTGAAACTTTCCATTAGCCTAATGTAGGGATGAAGGACGCTCTACCATTTTGAGTCCGTTTAACAATGGGCCATGCCCAACTTATCGTATTGAAACTTTCCATTAGCCTTAGTGGAAATTACACAAATCCAGGGTTTTAAAGATGCCAGTGCAAAATTCAGGGCGGAAGTTTTTTTATTCAAACTTCAGGTATTAATTTCTTAATTAAATATTAAATATTGTAAATATCGTATATAATTATAAGATATATCTATAGTAACTGGCGGAAGTTTCCTTAATCATCTTATTTCGAATCTCCATTAATCCATAATAACAGTTATTCCCTCCCCCCCAACTCTCTCTCTCTCCCTCTCTCCCTCCAATACTCCACGTAAAACACCTCCAACCTCAAGTCCATGCCTCCTAAAAATCGAACCGAAATGGATTCGCCGAAGGGTACAGAAAGGGTTGGCAATGTCAAAGACACCACCGGAAGAAGAAGCAAGAGGAAGTCAGAGGAGAGCTTGGAAAAAACCCCTGTGACCGCGCGAAAGGGGTTATCGAAAAAGGTTTTTCCATTTCTTCGTGTTCGGTTACAATTTTAGTGACGCATATGTAGGAGAATAGTTGTTTTTTAAGCCGCGATCATGCATTTGAAATGGGTGAGCAATATTCGTCTGTAATTTTTTTATTCCGATTTTGGGTACCATCACTATGGTGTTAAGGAAACTGATTGGTTTTTCAATGCGATGCCTAACATGTGTATGTGCTCTTATATTATCAATAAGCATTAATGTGACCAATTTTATTGAAATATGTGACCTCATGCGAAATACTGTGACCAATGTTTTAGAAATATGTGACTTACGATTCATCATGTGACTAGTCGGTGACCTAACATGTTTCCAAGATGTCCTATGTCTGTGACTTTATGAGGCATCATATGTCCACAGTTTACCAAGTCTGTGACCTAATGAGAATTCATGGCACTATAAGATTCATCATGTGTCCAAGATGTCTGGTGTCTGGTGACCTCATGCTTCTCTATGTGACGACTAGTCTACAAAATGATGATGTTATTCTATATTCTTATTGTAGGTCTGCAAATTCGTTATACCGAAAAAGATGTGGTTCCCAGGAAAGATAACGACCTCAGTGAGTAAGGGTGTTCTTACCACTATTCAAACGAACTTAAGCCAAAGACAAAAGCGTATTATGATGGGAACCTGCTTTGCCCATTTCCTGGAGTGCCATGAAATTGTGATACAACCACAGTTGATTCACTACTTCCTTTTGAGGCAGGTTTATCAATCTAATGCGGAAGAAATGTGGTTTTACGTCGCAGGCCGACATGTCAGATTTTCTATGTCCGAGTTCTGCCTAGTCACAGGACTCAGATGTTCTGGAGACAGTGACACACAAGTGTTTGAGGATAGACCATCACAGATGAAGACAAAGTACTTTGCTCAAGTAGATAGTATAACACACGAAGATGTTAAGTCCACATTTTTGTCAGCGTGCCAAATGCCGGATTTGGATCTTGTTGAAGCTCTTCCAGATAATGATATTGCTATCTTAGAACTGAAGTTTTAAACTATATCTCTGAATTGTGAATTGGGGTATAGTATACACATGAATTGTGATTTTTTCCCTTAGCCTAATGTAGGGATGAAAGACGCTCTACCATTTTGAGTCCGTTTAACAATGGGCCATGCCCAACTTATAAGGGAAAAATTCATAAACAAGGTGTATACTTTATATCAAATAAAAAATCAAGTTTATAGTTTGAAAATTCAAAAATCAAGTTTTTTTATTTATTTATGAAATAATAAATTATTAAATCAATTTATTATTAAATATTTAATTCTAATATAATATAATTAACTCATCCCACATGCACCACCCATACCACTCCGGGGACCATTCTGACGACCATTCCGACCACCACTCTTCTTCGACGACTGCTCCGATTCCAACAATTATTCCAGTGACTATTTCCGATGACCATTCTGCCAATACCACCGTACCACTACCAACCAAATTTGAATCCAACACCTCTGCAGTCAAACACCACTACAACAAGCATCAACACCACCACCGCATCCCAACGTAACTCCACTCCGCCAGCTGTCGTTCACTGCACACACTCCGCCGGCAGCAAACGGCTCCGTTCAACGCTGCTTTGAACGGCGGTAGCGTCGCTGCATTTCACACGGCCTGCTACGAACGGCAGCGACGTTGCCACCGTTCAAAAGCAGCGTCGCGACGCTGACGCAAAGGGGGAAGGGGAAGGGGAAGCCGGCATGGGAGATAAGGGAGAGAGTGAGGGGGTAAATAGTGATAAATTAGGGTTAGGTTTTAATATATCACCTGATTTTTGAATAATGAAATTTGGTCCCTGATTTGTGAATTTCAATCTTTAAACCCCTGATTTTTTTGTAATTTCCCAACTTATAAAGCCCTAGAATTCAAGCAAGATTGGCCTTCCAGATGGACCACGCACATTAGGCTTTGCTAAACTGGGCTGATCTCAACGTGGCCCACCTAAAGTAGAAATAGGCGATTGGAATACATGTGCTTATGTAAATTGTATCAAGTAAAATTATAAACACACTTCTTCTAATATAAGAAGTAATACTTTGTAGTTTCTGTTTTGAACGTCACACCAATATTGACGACGTGAAAATTGGAAAATAATCTAAACAAGAGGCTTGATACTAGAATTGACATGTCAAATGTGTAAGTTCGTAGATCACTTTATTTTCATTTTCGAGAGTAAAGTAACAACCGATAAGAATCAAAATTGAAATTATTCATAAGAACACAAAAACTAAATTAAGCGAAGAAAGACACATTCTACTAGATTTGATTTTTAATTTTAGAAAAAGAAGGATCCTACAAATCAAATTGTTTGGGTAGGCTGAATAGGATAGCTATACTATTCATCCAATTATCAGATACTTTTCGACAAGTGTCAAATGACTGAATTGCCCCTTTCAATCGTGTCAAATTATTCCCCATATTTGAATTTCAACAAAGGACAAAATAGACTATACAACAAAAGGTCGCAAATTAATTTGAAATTTGAGAAATGCTACTCTTACCGGGACTATTGTGAGGGGCGGGTCATAGCATCTCTCTTGAAATTTTGTTCTCTGCTATTTAAGTGACCGTGACTAATTTTTTTTTTTCCAAAAAAAAATCATGCCATTGTGGAGAGAACCAATTTTTACAAAAAGAAAAAAAAAACCTAGACCACACATAAGCGTAACTTGTCATGTTGAAACATTGTAAACTTATTTCAATTTCAAAATAAAAAATGTTCATACTTTTCAAAGAAATTCAACGTAGCAAAATCTTATCCCGTAAAAATGGTCCAAACCTTGAAAATGTTCCGTTCACAAAAAAAAAAAACAACGGGCCAACGAAAATATGGAAATGGACAAGTCAAAAACAAACAATGAATTTCAGCATGTGATTCTACTCGTTGTTTTCTCCCCCAATTTCTATATAAATTACTTGATTATCTGCCTTAAATTATTCACACACCACGAGAAGATAAAGAGAGTTTTCTTTGCTAGATTTTTCAGTTTCTGTGAGAATGGCTACAGTTGGAGGAATTCGCCCGAGTGAAGGATCTCAGAACAGCCTTGAGATCGAAGATCTCGCTCGTTTTGCCGTTGATGAACACAACAAAAAACAGGTTTTCTGTATTTCTTTTACCCCCCTTTTTTTGGTTAATTTTGTTAATCTTCAAATGGGCTTTCGTGATTCTTGTTTACGTCTTATAAAATATAATTACCTTCGATTTTTATATGTAATTGGATATAGTGAAATCGAATATTAGAATTTCACCGGACGAGGTAGAAAGACTTGAATGTTGATTCAGGAAACAATATTGAAAATTAAGAACCCTAACGTTCTCGTTTGCCGCTCGAAAAGAACTTTACAACGGAAGACTCACCGCTGAGGTCGATCCGACTCACACAACAGCAATAATTCCACAACTTTAACAGAGGCCAAGCCAGAACTTCACATGTTCTTTTCTTCTTGGGAATGAATGATGAGTGTTTGAAATGTTGGATTTTAAGTCTCAAAACTCATTTATCTTTCCTACACTTTATGGTTGCAGAATGCACTTTTGGAATTCAAGAAGGTAGTGAATGTGAAAGAGCAGGTGGTGGCAGGGACCATGTACTATATAACCCTGGAGGCAGTCGACGGGGACCAGAAGAAAGTGTACGAAGCTAAGGTGTGGGTGAAGCCATGGATGGACTTCAAGGAACTGCAAGAATTCAAGCTTGTCGCTGATGCCTAAATCAGTTCTGTGATTGGTAACTCCTATAGCAGCAGTTACTTTGTAAAATAAATATGCAGGCTTGCTGATGTTTGACAGTGTCTAAACTAAGTAAAATAAATGTGCAGCCTTAATTTTATAGTAGTAATCTCTTCGTTTTTGACAATGTGGAATTGGGGCATTCGAAGTTGAATTCACTAGCTTTCTTGATTCGAGTTCTTGTCGTCTGATTTCACGCTATCTATCGTGTCCTTAGTAGATGTATATGCATCCCGAGTTATTGTTATGTAAAAAAAACTCGTTGAGATTATTGTTACAATGGTTATTCTCGTCTCTTGTTCTCTTTTAACTTGGTCGTTCAAGAAAATGAAATTTCTACG
Organism: Fraxinus excelsior; assembly: GCA_019097785.1. Classification (NCBI taxonomy): domain Eukaryota; kingdom Viridiplantae; phylum Streptophyta; class Magnoliopsida; order Lamiales; family Oleaceae; genus Fraxinus; species Fraxinus excelsior. Next base: position 23,529,578 of record CM032642.1, read on the forward strand.
GTTTCGTTTGTTGGTGGAAAACAAATGTATTGTCACTCCTCTCAAGCCTTTGATCTCATCGTTCCTTATTTGCAATTTCATACGTTGCATATTTTATTTTTCAACGTCAATCTTAAAAATGGGAGGAAGTTTTCAACATATGAATAAGCCAATTAAATTTTTCTACTCGTATTCGAGGCACGTGACCGATGAAATCCAAAATCCATCGATAAGGGTTAAAATATACTAAGATTGAAAGTTAAAGGACTCCAATTTGAAATAGAATGAAAGGAGATGAAGAATAACGTCGGTGCAATGCCAATTTTCCGTTAATTTTATTGTTTTCCTTCTCCCAGGAGTCCCTTCCGTTATAACCTTTTCTTTTGACGTAACGTTCCGTTATTTTGTAACAATCCGCGCCTTAATGGAAAAATCTTCTGCAACGGGCCACAGAAAAATGCTCGCTTTACTAACTTGTACTAAGAAGAAAGGGTATAATATTTCCACAAAGTACAACAGCGTGATACTCTAGAAGTACAACAGATCATATCTCAGCCGTAATGCGTGGCCTTTCCGTTGTTTCTACTTTCTTATTTTACGCAAATTCATTCCTAAATCGAAAGAGAAAAAATCGAAAAAGCAAAGCAAAAAAACCCCTAATCTCTAACTCTATCGTGCTCTGTATCTTGCAAATAATCTAATCCAAACATCCATTTCTTAATTATAAATCGAACTGACAGAGAACAGTCTCTCGATCTACCCGTTCCAGGTTAGGCCACACCCTTGTGCTTTCTAATTGTCGATCGGTTGAGGGCGCATACTTTATTTATTATTACTTTGATTGATTTGTTTTGCTTGATTTTGATTACGGGTTCATTGTAGAGCTTTGAATTGTGGGTTTATTTTTTCTGTTTTTGTTTTTCAAATGTTGCTTTTTCTATCTTTGAATTATTCCTGATCTGCAAGAGGCCTTCATGTTGCTTTTTCTACTCGTATGGGTGCATTTGCGTATAGAATTGATGTACGTAGGTATATGCAAATGCTTGAAGTGAGATGGAAAAATATAGGTAAGTGGTTGTAGAAAGAAAATGATATAAGATTGGTGGCTTTCAAAATGCCGTGGGACTTGTAAAATTCAAGGTCAATAAGGGGATCCAGAAGGATGATTTCATAGTGTGTTAGATGGTTTGGGAGATAAAAGATGGTAGATGCATTAGTGGTGGGCATTGCTTTCTTGGCTCATTTGCCTATTGCTACGGTATGTGATACGTAGTGAATAGTGCTGCTTAGAGGAAAATATATAGCTCTGGCTTTTCGTATGGATTCTTTCCTGCAGCATAAGGAAGTTTCATAAAGCACAATAAGCCATAGAAGTGGGAACTGCTGAACATTCTTTCTTGCAAATTTGCAATTCTTGAATAGCTTATATGGCAATATAAAATTTCTTTCATTATTGCTTTGGCTTAACTGCTTAAGAATCTCAAGAGGAAAGTGAGTTTCCTCTACATTTTTCTTAAGAGATGGCTTTCACCGACATTTTTTTCAAGTTTTTTATTTTTTTTTATCTCCATTATCGACAGGTGAGAGCTCTAGATTCAATACTGTTCTCAGAGCTGATTCTGGTGGTTCGAATATCTTGTCTTCTAAAAGATGCATTTGTGATATTTTAGCTTCAAGTTTTTAATATATTATGGGGTTCGATTATTCATAATTAGGATAGGATATAATTAATTAGTTAATTCCTATCTGTAGCTATTTTAAATGAAAGCTTATTTTACCTTGAGCATTTTCTCCATGTCTGCTGTCTTCTTGAAAGGGTCAAATGGAAGAAAATGGAAAAATTTGTTGTTCTGCTCTTTCTTTCTGTATGTAGCCTGTTATGACCCAAAGATGTTTTTCGTTTTACTTGGCATGCAGTTCCACGTATTTTTGGAATCTAAGAAGTGTCGTTTAATATTTACTATGCACTTGCTAATACAGTAAACTGATTCTTTGCTTGAAATGCAATAGAATGCACCTGTAAACCTTCAATACATCTGTGCTTCAAACTTTCAAGCTTTCATATCTTGATTTTTGATTAGATTTATCCTTTTTGGCTGCAGGGACTAGCACTTAAGTTGAGGATATGTCTCCAGCATCCAAATCCAAGTCCAAAGACAAAAAGGCTGCGAAGGAACCCCCCACAAAGCCTTCAGGTCATGTTATTGCACCTGGTGGGGTTGCGGCGAGTGGATACAATCCTGTTTTAGGAACATTCCATACATTTGAGACGGCACCAGTGTCTCAGCTTGTTGTGAATGGTCGTTTCCGAAACATAGATGAGACAGATGATCATAGTGGGAACACATTTGGAACTGGTGTGGAATATGATTCTGTTTCCAATACTGGTAGCTGGTCTGGTGAGTCAGAAGACCTGAAAGAGAAAATGTTGCACACCCTTCAGCATCAGGAATCAGTACCTGGAGCTGACAATGACAAAAGAGACAGAATACGCCAGAAAAATGAGAGGAAACATCAAAGGCAAAAGGAGAGGCGAGCTCAAGAATTGCGTGAGCGGTGCAGTAGTTATCTTATATCAAGGAAGCTAGAAAAGCTTGCACAACAGCTCGTGGCTATGGGCTTCTCTCAAGAACGAGCAACCATGGCTCTTATTCTGAATGAAGGCAGAGTAGAGGAGTCAGTAGCTTGGCTGTTTGAAGTAGGCGAAGAAGATAAGCATAGGGAAAAAGTTTTTGATGGAGGGGGTAATTTGAAAATTGATATTTCAGAAGAGCTCGCCTGCATTACAGATATGGAAATACGGTATAAAGCCTCCAAGCAGGAGGTTGAAAGAGTTGTAGTTGCCTGTGAGGGTGATCTTGTAAAGGCAGAAGAAACTTTGAAGGCACAGAAGCAGGAGCTCCCTGCTGGTCCTTCAAAGCTGGAAGAAACCGGTGATTCTTCTTCTGTTGGCAGTGGCTATCTACCAATGGCTATTAGTCAGAACGCAATGAGGGCACAAGAAAAACTGGCTTCGTCTACTAACATACAACAGAAAAGAGATGAAAAAGATTTCGATCATACCAAAGTTCCTGGGACAGTAGGATCTTCTGTAGAATCTGGAACCAAAAAGGTACAGTCATTGAAGAAAATGCAACTGAAAGTGGAGTTGACCGAACCACAGCACAGTTTCATGCTGGCGGAGAAAAGGTGGCTGAGTGAAGGATCAAATCCTTTTATGCCCTACTCGTTAACGTCACCTTTGCAGGCTTCACCTCCATCAACAAGGACAGAAGGACATTATGTTGCTGGGAATGAAGTAAAGAACCTGCAGCTTGGATCAGTTAGAGAACCTGTCATAGTGATGCAGCGACCTCAATCCATGAATGCAAAGCACATACGTACTCCAAGTGTTAGCTCATCTCTGCCTGGGACAGCTGTGGGTTGGCATCCAACTAGTGCTGGAACTATGAAGCCCAGTGGCTTGGTCCCAACTATTACTGTCACAAGGAGTCTGAGCCCAGATGGAGTTAGTTCAAATCAGCTGTATCACCAACTGCATTACCAACCTCAGGAGCAATTTGTGTCCAGCAGTAGCGTAATGGATTCCCGAGGAATAACCCGGGGGAACAGTTTGTGGAATAAAGCGGGTACATCACCAACGCTCTCTGCCGCTACTTCCCTTGGACTCTTTTCTGGTCTTGGTACCAACGGTGCTTCTGGATCGTCATCTCCTGTAGACTGGAATACATGCAGCTCAATGTTACAGTTAGATTTCGCCAACATAGACTGGAGTTTGGATATTGGTTCTAGGCTGAGGCCCGGTGGGCTGTGGTCTGGCACAAACCCTTTTATGCAAAACAACACTAGTGCATATGGTTCTTTCTCCTATGGTCTAGGAATGTCTACCAAAAGACCTGTTCTATCTAATGGGAATGGCATTTCAATTCCAGTGTTGCAGGATCGGGTAGCCACATCTGAAATAACTGCCAGTGTTTCTCGGGATTGGGCTTCTCCCTTCGAAGAGAAAGACCTGTTCAGTTTACCCAGACAGTTCATTTCCTCCCCTTCTCTCTAGTATGAATGGAGAGGAGTGATGGAATAAGGAATAATGAGGCGAAAAAGGACCAAAATTTGCTGGGTTGTTGTTTTTGCTGGTTCTTGTGATGCTTTTCCCATGTTTCGTGTTATGAACGGGCTATCTTAATGGAACAAGCATCTGAGTTTCTTTGCTTTATTCTTAGATCATCTCTCTTTTCCCATTTCTTGTTTCAAACTGCCATTACCTAATGGAAAATTTTGATTTCTGCTGGAATGGTTGTCGTTGTGGGCCATTTTATAGGCTTCCCATATTTTATTGTTTCAAGCAGAAACTTTTGCTTCGAACTCCAACGTAGCCCACCTCTGTCGATCTCATTTTTTCCATCCATAATTCCATATCCTCCTTTTAACAAGAATCTTTAAAGAATTAGAAATAAATAAAGACAGATAAATTGTCTTAAAAAACCAAGGCATCCCAACCTATCAACGAGTGGTATTGGGTGGATTGGGAAAGATAATATCTTTTGTTTTTGTTTTTATTTATTATTTGTTTTTGTTTTTAATTGTTTTAATTAAAGAAGTGTTAAATGACCATTTTGTCATTTCTAAAATTAATCAAGTTAAGGTCAAGCGTTTGTCTTTTGGTCAATACAGATTTTTGGATCGAAATGACCTTTTGGTGCACATTTATTAAGAGTTAAGGGTCACGATGCATATTTTTTGGGATTTGTGTAACAAATTTTCCTTGTTTTAATTAATTAATGAGTACCGGCGGTTTGTCTTTTTAAAAACTGTTCAAATTAACGTCAAACGTTTGACTTATAATCAATTAAAAAACTTATGGACGAAAATTGGTCGGAGGTCTTTCTACCGTACATTTTTTAATTAATTGGGATTTATCTACCCTATTGTTTTGAAAGATTTGAAACCTCCCTCACAAATTTCCTTCAAATTTCATTGTAAATTCACTACCTTTTCAATGCCACCTAGACAAGAAGAGCTTCCATTTTCACACCATGTAAACTGCAATGGGTTTTGTGTACGAACTCTGCTACAAGTACGGGAAATAATCACAAAAAAATTACAAAAACAAGACTCGATGAATTTTCATTGGATAAAGGAAAATAGAAAAAGAAAAATAGGCAAACAGGGTGCTGCAACGCTAGCACTCTGTAAGAAATCTGTTGATTATTTCATGTCGTTGAGGCTTAAATCTTTGTGTACAGCTTGTTGTTCCGTCCCTCATACAAGGATAATTGGAGTTGGATTTTTTTATTGAACATGGTATTCCCAGGTTGTGAGGTGGTGTACAACAGGTGTACAAAGAGAAAAACATGCCGTACACATAATGCATTGGGTCCTATATTAGTCTATGGCCATGGCCCCCACATCATCTTCCAATCGTTCGAACTTGGATTTCTAAACGCCACGTCACTTCCTTGCTCCTTCAAACTGCTAATCAAATCACAGAAATCCCGTAATCAAGCACAGGAATCACAAATTTTCAAATAATGATGCCATTTTCTTCATCTTCATCAGCTGTAATTTGCAGTCCCAAATTCCCATTTCATAACAACCCAGTATCATTTCCATCTCCTTATGACATCAAGAACCCGAATTCTGCAGTGGTCTCTTTGAATTCTCGTCCACCAACAAAAAAATTGTTTATCAGATACTGTATTGCTTATTCTTCTCGTGCTGCGATCAAATGTTTCTCACAGAAACCGCCCGCCGATCAACAACAGCAGCAGCTGATAGAAGAAGAAAATGAAGAAGTGTACGTATTTGAGAGGCTGTTTTCTAACCTTAATCAAGCCACACTGAATAGAGAACCTGGTAAATCTTATATTCGAGAAAGGTCGATTTTTTTCTGCATAGTGTGAGAAAATGTTGGACTTTTTTGGGTTTTGAATAGTTGGGTAATGATTTGAGGCTTCTCTTAGAAGAAGCCTTTTTATTATTTTGTGTCACTATCCTAGCTTCTCTTAGGGTACGTTTGATATGAAAAGGTGGAAAGGAATTTCAATTAGTTGGAAAATAAAAATCCACCAAACCCATTTGATATCGTTTCCATGAATAAAAAGAAAATGCACTTTAAAATGGTTGTACATTCGAATTCGTTTTCCATTTTCACATTGCAATCAAACGGCCAAAGTGGAATTTGTTTTCCTCGGATGTGACATTTTTCATGGAACTGGAGACAATCAAATAGGGCCTTAGATAAAAGAAGGGCTATGGTGTCAAAATCTTAGCCAAGGATATAAATCGCATTCTTTATAACAATACCTATCAGTTTCATACTTTGTCTTGTCTTGAATGGTAAATGACACATTTTTCTCCCTAACAATGCACAGGAAGCCTTAGCAGTGCAATTTCTCTTGTTGCTGGCACCACTGTATGCTCTCTCTTCTCTCTGTTGCGTTATTATATTCTGTGCCCAATTCTAAATTTACCAAAAAGTTATGATCAATTGAATATCTGGTGTGCCCAAATCTAACTTTAAATTAACTTTAGACCAAGCCAATTGGGGCATGTTTTGTGGGAATATTTCTCTTTAGGTGTTGATGATCTTCGTTTATCTTCTAATGAATATACTCATTTGAAAAAAGAACTTTAGCTCTTAGGAAATTTGTAGAATGTTCTCATACTTTTGAATTTTGGATGAAGTGGAAGCGTTGGATTGTTATAAAAAATGGGAGATTTTCATGAATGTGTTGAGACCCTAGCCTAAGAATCTTCATTGTGCTTTTTGCTGCTTAGAGTTCCTAATTTCCTTAATGCGATTAGTGGGACTCATAACTAAAAACTGCAGTCACATTCTTGTCTGTAGGTTGGCGCTGGGATCCTTGCAATTCCTGCAGTGACACAAGAAGCTGGATTTCTGGCATCTGCTGTTACCTGCATCTTCTGCTGGATATTTATGGTAATTACTATGTTGGCTCGTCTATCAATCCATATTTATCTGTCTATATTTCCTTTTTCAATAGCAGTTGTCTTTCTTATATTGAGAAGCTTTATAGGATTCCATTTCCTCAGTCAGAAATCTTTGTTTCTCTGCTTGATTAGATGGATTCACTTAATCACTCATTCCCATTATCAAACTCTATCGCATAAGGTCTCGGAATCAGCTGCCCATCCATACATTTTCCTGCTTCTATTCCTCTTCCTCTCACCATTTCCCTCCTTTTCAACATATATGTGTTGGAAATCTACTTAATCATGCGCAGCGGAAATAAAACAATTGTCAATTCCCATACAAAGATCTGCTTTGTGTTTAGATAGAAATTATGATAAAAAGGTATACCTTTGATGAATTCTGCAAACTTCTTTGTTGATTCTCGAACTCAAATGCTCACGATCTGCAATCGTCCAATTTTTCCAACCTCCAATGGTGATCCACACAGAGAACAAGAATGACGACTAGGGTTTTCTTTTCTTGTGCTAGTAAGAATAATGAATTTTTCCATCATAGTTTTCAAACCCTAACAGCCTATTAATATAAGTCCAAACGGGTTTGGCCCGTCTCTTAAACTTAAACCGATCCAATATTTAATTAAATCTGGTCCATGAATTAATTAATCTAATTAATTAATTCGAGCCTATTAATAATCAACTCAATTAATTAATTATCCAACACCTATCAATTAATTAATTGGTAAATCTCATTTTTCTGGTTCTCTTTTGTGTGTGACCCATTAGGTTCCCGATCACGATGCCTAATGACATGAATTATTATTTTGATCTAATCAAAATTGATAAATTAAAATACCTATTTTAATTTATCATCAATTCACATTCGTCGTCCCAAATTGACATCTAGCAACGTGTCAGGGCAATACATGTGGCTGGAAATGTCACGTGGTATGACAAAACCAAACTTGTTCGTTTACCATGAAATTATAATCCATTCGTCAATATGATCCAATCAATTATGAGATATAGATATGTGTCAATCTCATTTATTGTCTATTGATCATATCTTTTATCTCACTGTTAAGTCAATGAGTTCACATTGACCAAGGATTTCATTATCAACTTAACTAGATGAAATGTAGATCATAATCTCTTACTATCTAAGAGTGACGAATTTTCTATTGATCATTCATAACCTTTATATGATTCTTGACATAACCGAACGATATCGTATTAGCGCCATTGGCAGAGCAACATTCAACATCACCAAAATATGACTGTCCTCATATAAGGCACTATGATTATAAGGCACTATGATGACCTCAAGTCAAATGACTAATTTCACTACCGAACGTTAGAGATTAATCACTGACACTCAGATAATTTTCCATGTGGAATCTCCAGCGGGTCTCCAATGTTTTGTTCTATAATAAAACATCAACGTGTTCATTCAAGTATCACTTTAATTGTGAGATCGGCTACTTACTTTATAAGTAAGAAATGCCACACGTGATGGTCTATCCGTAATAACGATATCCGTATCTCGTTATTACATACAACCACGGATGATTTAAGATTCAATCATATGTAATTTGTATCTCACAATCACAACTTCTTGTGATTAATAAATTAGCAAGATTTGAATCTATGGATTTTATTATTTAATTAATTAGAATATTAATTCACTAGTAGATCTTGCCATAAATATGCATTGATTATACACATTAAAAGTGTTTATGTCCAAAGTTGATTGGACTTACGGCATAACACTTACAATATGAGCACATGGATGTACACTCTTTTCTCGTTTTACAGTGTTTTCATAATATACTCTGCTCTGAATTGGTGCAGGTCGTGACTGGACTGCTCATTGCTGAAGTAAACGTGAAGACAATGTGTGAGCTGGGTTCTGGTGGTGTCTCATTGGTAATTTACATGAATATCCTTTGATGTAGGCTCGCTGTCTTCTGCAAATTTAATGATAGAAATTCTCTCGTCAATGTTAAAATGTGCTATCACATGTATGTTAATCTCTATGGTAAAGCTAAAGCATTGTGAGTCAACCAGTATTTAGCTAGTGTTGTGTTATTTGTAGTCAGATGCAAGAAACCGAGTCAGGAAAATTGTCGTCACCTCTTCTTACATAAAACGATAAAACAGATTGCATTATACAGAATGGATTTTTAGAAAGCCACTTTTAAAATTTAGTAAATTTACTTTAAAATAAACCTGTCTTAACCACCTGAATTTTGTCATATTATCAAATCTATTTCTCAAAAGTATGAACCATGCTACTTCGATCTGGAATTTAACTAGCTGAAGAGCAAACTCTAAAGTCATCAAGTGCTTTGTTGTGGCTAATTTCAGGTATCAATGGCCATGAGAACCCTTGGAGGCGCTGGAGTGCAGGTCACCTGGTAGGATGAGTTTACTTCATTAATATTTTAAAAACATACTAAAAGTCTAAACTGTTATGAAAACCCAAAATTGGCTAACCAAGAGGGGGTGAATTGTTTTTTAAAATTTTTTCGTTAACTATTCAAGATTTTAATCTAATGATCACACAAATGATAAAGAAATAAACTAAACACAAATAAGCACGTAGATGGAATGATACAAGCTTGCACAAAGTAAAACGTTAAGTAAAATGGTTAGAGAGTGCAAATGATATAATATGGAGGTTCGATCCAATGCAATGATCTATGTCCCCCGTTACCAAGCTCTCCGTCCCGAGCAAGGTCTTTTTCACTATGTTGATTGACTTGTGGTACAATCCAACTATTTACAACGCTTCCGGTAACTTACAAACAAGGAGCACCGATCCTTTTACAATGTTGAGCTTTTCGGGACCTCAACACGACCCACAGTTCAAAATGAATTTATAAATGAAATCTTCTCTTCTTATCGAATGATAGATTCAAAGTTGATAAAAAGAAGAGAAGAGACAAACATTTCAATAGATGGCAATGAGTGTAGCTCAAAGTGTTGGATTGAAAACCTTCTTGAAGAACTAAAGATTTTCGCAAAGTAGATTGCTCAAAAGTTTTTCAAGATTTAAATGCTTTTGATCTATACAGGATGAGAAATAAGGTAGTTGTGATCAATAAAAGCTTCACTTTAATGTTCAAGAATAATTGTTGTAATGAAAAGTGAATGAGGTATTTATAGTATTCAAACCGGCCAAAATTTTGTTCATCCGGACGTCCAGATCGTGTAATTTACTAGCCGTTTGAAGATGTTAGAATGGTAAAAAAATGACTGTTGGGGGTCATCCGGACGTCCGGATCCTCATCCAGGCATCTGAATGTGCATTTTGCCCCTGGACGTTTTCTTGCGTGATTGTTTCGTTTGATGCATTTTTTTAAAGTACTTTCTCATGTATTATTTTCAAGGTAAGTGACTTGATAAAGATTTTATGCAATCATTTGATTTTGAAAATAATTTTTCTTATGCATAAAAATTCACTTTGAGCTTGTAGTGATCATTTGCCAAGTGTTAAAGCATTTTACCTTTACTTGAATGTGAAACATCTAAGTACAATGTATTGAACATCTTGGCGTGCATTGTTTGATCGTTCATCAACTTTTGTCTCGATTCTTGTTGAGGCTACTTTTTGCGGATCTTTCAATATTGTTTTTCATACCATCGATTTTGCGCATTTGTTTCCATGTCGATCTTCGCAAATTACTTGATCTCGAACTTCGTGTCATTGACTTTATGCAATAATCGCTATAGACACTTGAAATCAATTTTTTAGAGATAAACACAATTTGTTTGTGATAATCAAAACGAGATGTCAACCATAGGTCAACATATTCTACTTTAAATTGTCATTGTTTTACTTGTGTATTTTAATTTTAATTGTAATCATTCAGTTAATAACTTCTCATTAATTCTGCTCATTTAAATCTGATTTTATATTTGTCAGACTTGCCTAGTCAACAACTAACAACGGCTCTGTTGTTTCTGCAGCTGGTCCTACCTTTTCATTCACTATGCACTTCTTGTTGCCTATGTGGCTCGTTCTGCAGATATTTTGACAAACTTTTCCGGCCTCCCAGCGTACAATTTTTTTTTTCTATAGTTTCAAGAGAATGTCCCGTGCTTTTCAATTCAGTTATCATGTTTCATTGGACATGGAGGTCCCAGATTTTATTGTTAGGCATATCTTTATCATCTGCATGACTAATGCAGATGATAAAAATTGTGTATTTCATGTGCTTAATACTCCATTATTCTTTAGTGTCATCCAAAAGCATCATAATATTCCGTATTATGTCGAAATGAAACTTGGATGGTGACATTTCTGTATTTCTCTGTCAGTTCCTCCATGGCATAAATCATGACTACTATTTTCTTGCATGGTGTCTAATTCATAAATTAGGGTCAGATTCGTTGTATCTTTTGTGTATTAAGAGCTAGTATGTTCACAATGGGTAGGTGAAACCTGATGTAGTTATTAGATTCATCTTTGGTTGTAATATTTTAAATATTTTGGATGATATCAAAAGTAATTTCATATGTTTGCTAGGTGTTGATGGGCAGCATTATCATTGCAGATGGGAAACTGCAACTTTGTTTTCACTGCTTCTTGGAGGTCTTTGCTACTCTGGAAGGTTAATTTCATCTTCTATTTCTCGTTTTATGTATTTTGGCAGATTTTTCTTTTTTTTTTTTTCTTTTTTTTTGAGACCTTGTATTAAATTCTGGGGATGGAACAACTGGAAAAATTTCCCTGGATAATACTTTTCTTCCACACATATACTCGATAGCACTCGTGTCTATGCAAGCAACTTTTAAATGTGATTTACTTTCTCAAAAATTGATCCATCGATTCCATCCAGTATGTACTGTGTCTTGGCAGGAAATTTTTTTTATGCGTATAAACCTCAATGTGAGACGGGCATTTATAGTTTCTTCTTGTCTGTACTCGCTCTTTCTGATCTTTGAGCACATGCCTACACCAAATGGAATTTTCTGTTCTTTTCGAACTTTGAAGTGACTTGAGTTTTTAATCTCTTTGTAGTCAGCGGATTATTGGCGCAGTAAATGGTTCTCTAGTATTTGGCATCATAGCATCCTTCGCAACTCTTGTGGTAATTACCATCTTTCTTCAATGTTATTGCTTAGATGCTTGTAATTATCCATATAATTCATCAGAAAGATCTGTTGGGTACAAGCAGTTCAGTTTAAATCTCTCGAGGAATTTGTTTGGAATTGTTTTAACTTAGTAGTCTTCATCACAAGAAGAAGGTTTGGTAATTGAGTCGATTATTGTTGCCACTGCCATTGCTTGTAGCGCTGGATTTACATATTATGATAAAATAGTTGAAATCGATGTTAATTTTTCCACATTATGGTTGATGCATATTTCTTAGGTAGTTGCAAGTGGAGACTTACACTGGGATGCGCTTCTGAAAGCCAACTTCGAAGCTGCTCCTCGTAGTATACCCATTATAGCACTTTCTTTTGTCTATCAGGTAGCAAAACAAGCCTTTATTAAATCCAGTTTTAGATAGTTTTTTTTTTTAAGATTTTAAACCTGATTTCAAAGCTCACTCTCGCTGCAGAATGTAGTGCCAGTTCTTTGCACAAATCTAGAAGGGAATTTATCAGAAGTAAGGTGATAACTCTTAATTTTCTTCGGTTCCTTTCATATGCCAAAATGAATGTATAAAATGATCATTTATTTAGACAATGTGTACAATATGTGCAATATACAATTGTACTATGGCGAGTAGTGCCAGTTTGTTGGATCTTAAACACTCGAAGCATGTCTGATAATGTAGATTACGTTGAGAATTAGAAATCCTAATTCTATTCCACCAAAATTTATAGGGACTACGCCTCATCCGCCATTGCAGTAAAATCGCACCCCCCGTTTTCTCTAAACTCTCTCTTTTGATGATGACTACATGAACCCTTATGACAGCTCCCTATTTACATAGCCCCGATTCGCGGATTCGACAGTACATGATGATAGCTAACTCTTTTGATCTACAGGACGGCAATTGTTATTGGCACAGCTATTCCACTTGCTCTATTTCTTGTTTGGAATGCTGTCATTCTTGGAAACATCACAGATATGGGGTCGGGTACTATTTTAGACCCACTACAACTATTACGCTCAACTAGTGGAGTTGTTGGGGTTAGCGTTTTTGTTTCTCAATGGATGTCTAATTTTGATTGCTTCAGCATATTTGATTTCAATACGTAACACAGTAACTGTTGATTTGCAGCCAATAGTTGATGTGTTCTCACTTCTTGCGATTGCCACATCTTACATCGGGTTTGTTCTTGGCCTTTCCGACTTCCTTGCCGACTGTAAGCTCTTCTGCATACCAATAAACGTTACACTTATGTTTTTTAACATTTCTTTGATATCAACATTGGGTTTAATTATCCCCTTCAGTGCTGAAACTCCCGTCCGGTCAGAACAGGCCTCTACCATATCTACTTACTATGTTTCCACCATTGGTACTATCCTTGCTCGATCCAGAAATATTCTTCAAAGCCCTGGATTTTGCTGGAACGTATGGAGGTATAATTATAGTATTTGCCTACTGGAACAGAATCTTACTGATCTTGTGTGGGTTTATATATGTTTTGATCTGTGGAACCATAATATACTTTGTTAGTTGTATAGAGCATGTCTGGCTAAGCTTGAAATAAATGAACTTCTCTTAATGGTGAAAGTAGGAAATAAATAAGTCGGACGCTAAAATAAAAGTTACTTTTGAACAAGACCCATTTGGTAGGGCTTTTGAAAATCCAAAAGTCGATTTTGAGACTAAGAAGTTGTTTTTAGGCATATTTGGATAATTTTTCTGGATGTGCTTTGTTTGATTAGGAGGGTTTTTAGAGGAAGTTGACACAATGTGACTTTCTTAAAAATTTCTTCTACGAAGAAAAGCAGAAGCTACTAAAAGGGTCCTGAGTTGTCCAAACATGTTTAGAAATGAAAACTTACTTAAAGTAACCTACCTTACTCTTTTAAGCTTAGCCAAACTTGCTTTAAGCTATATTGTAATTCGATATGCTTGCCGCTTTGCCGTATTGAAATTTTTAGACCAGTCTTAAAGGGAAATTTTTGTCTACGTTGTGGGGTTTTGTAGTGTTGGTGCTGTTTGGAATTCTTCCGGCTGCAATGTCCTGGAAAGATAGGTATTCAAAATCATCAAAGTCTCCAAATATTCCCATGTTGGTTCCTGGAGGAAGAATCACCCTCTCACTTGTGATTGGAGGTGCAGGGCTCGTTATTATTTCCGAAATAGTTGAAAACTTCGGACATGTATAGTCACAAGGTATGAAATTAATCCGCCCGGCCACACACACTTGCATGCTCGCACGAAACTTGACAGATTTTACCTTTACATGTTTCCTAGGAGAGATGATCTTTGGAAGAAAAATGTTTATTTGAATCGGGTTTTATTTATACTCTTCGTGCCCTTTTTGGCTATTTCTTATCTCGTTTAAATTTACTTATTTACTTGTTATCACCGTAATTTCCAAAGAAAACAGGTGGATAACACATAATTATACAGTCGAAATGTATACATTGATCTTGAAAACATTACAGAACAGTAAGTTCCAATAGGCAGACATGGACACTAGAAATATCTTTCCAAGAAAGTAAAATGAAAGACACAGAGAGAACCTTTATTTGTCACCGTTCGGTCAAGCTACTACCTCCTTTTCATAATTGTGTACTGATGAACATCCAAAGGGCCAGAAGAATGAGATGAGAGCTCTCTTAGTTACACTTCCACGACTTTCAGCAGGCAGATCGAGCCAACAAACCGGACAGATGTTGAAGCAACCAAGGAACAAACAAACTTGTTTTTCTTTTAAAAAAAAATTATCAGATAGTTATTTTCTGATTCATTACTCTACACACGTAAGGTCTCGCTAAGTGCTTTAGCAATGCATTTAAATGTTGCTAGTTCTACGTGACTGCCTCGTCTTGGGCTGGCTATTAGCCAAAGGTAACCGGCAACTTCTGACCATACAAATCTAACCCTTATTTCGTTGATCTTGAGATACATATGAATCAGAAATCCAAGTGCGGGATTCTTTCCTTAATTCTCGCCATGAAAACATAGCCACCGTATCTAAAAGCACTCGATTCAAGCCATTGCATTCTTGTTCACATATAAATTAAGAAAGCCAACATGGAGATTTCACATCCACGGTTTCAGATTAGCCTAATACAGAGCTCATACAGAATATCCCAAAATAAAGTCAGTTTTATTCGGTGTGTCAAATGAAATAGAGCAATACAAATACAATCTCATATTACTAGTCATCTAAGGAGAATCTTAGCAGGCTAAGAAAGGGAAAGGATTTTAGATAATGCTAAATATCACGATAAATTGATAATGGTTGGTTGAAGCTGAAAAAGACAGTGCCTACTTGCTTTAATGTGGTTGAAGCAGAAATTTCACCCATGTAAAATGCAGATTACTAAAGACACAAGCCTTGGGATTCCCATTTAAAATGTAATTATGCACTTTATGACTACATTACTGCTTATAGAAGCAAAGCTAGGCTGAGGAGAAAGGTATCCTATATTGCTGAGGCTTGGCCATACTCCCAAGTGTGCAGATCACCTTTCGAAATTGATTGTATTGTTTACAAGGATGCAAAATCGCAAGCTTAGAATATTTCCACGAAGAAGAAAAGAGATCCCTCGAGAAGTACAAGAGATTCAGTAGAATTTTCAAAAGATCATATTATGGACCACTTGGATTTACAGTTGTCTTCAGATAATAGTCAAGTACAGACAAATCAAAGAAAACAAAGTGCAGCAGCAAATATTACGAGTAACCGGGCAAAAGTGCAATTTACTAGCTAATCAAGAGCCATGGCTTGGGGGCCCCCAGCAGCATCCTCAACTCCAGTCCTATTCTCATCAAATGACGTTCGCATTTCCTCCATTAAATTTCTCTGCTCCTCCTCAATGTTATTCTGCAATTCATCCACCTGCAAAATATAACTGAGTAAGATAAAAAGGACAGTTGTGCTACATGTACATAATGGTTTACATACACATGATGTGGTGAAATATGATTGGGTTGGAATTTCTTCAACCAAATAAAAAAAAAATTCCATCTCTCTTCTTGACACCTCATCTATGTGTAAATCATTATATAACTCCTTGTGTATAAGTAGCATTATTCTAAAAAGGATTACCAAGTACACTACGAACTACAAAAACTAAGAAGCGACTCACTAATCTACATTCCATTGAATATATAAAAGGGAATCAACGTCTTATGTATGGCATCACATTACAGTAATGTGGAAGAAGTATTACTCAGTGATCACAAACCGTTAGTGATGACTATTAAGGTGCATTTCATTCCTTCCCTCTTTCCCTTTCACACATATTAGCGTGAGAAGATGAGATTGATGAAGAGGATAGGTCACGAAGGAGACAGGGGAAAGGGGATAGGAGGAGGATAACAAAGTGTAATAATTAGGACAATGAGATCACATATAGTCACAGAGGATAATGTATAGAGAGAGAAAAAAACACACAACTCAGAGAGAATAACATAAGCAGTTAAAAGAGGAGTACTTCGTGATCTGCAAAAGTTTATGCAGTGATTCCATAATACTTTGCCATGTCAAAGCTAGGATGTGAAGAGACTGACATATAGAGTACTCAAAACTTTTTGCTTCCAAAACAGAAACAAGACCAAGTTGCATACAACAAATAACAAGACTCCTAAATCCTTAGAACATTCAACAGTCCAGAAACTTGTTGCTGGACTTGCAATTAATCAAATATAGGCAAACTTAACACTTGCACATCCCTCAGAGAGAGAGAGTTCTTTTCCCTTTCCTAGCACCTCATTATGGAGTTCGTCCTACAGTAGGTGGAAATTCTGGTTTCCCAGTATTAGGTATGTATGGAATCTCAGCAGGTCAGATATTATAAGTGGGAGTGCAGTTAAGAAGTCTATATAACCTTAGTGTTGGCAAAATAAAAAAAAGTAAAAAAAAAAAAAAAAAAAAAATCTTTTTTTCTGATTTGGACATACAATTGGTACAAACAACATATCATGGTGCAAAGCAACGGCCTGAAGATGAAATGGTACCAACAGCTAAATTTTTTGTACCACAAACTCCAAAGAACAGAAACGTGTTTCCCCTATTTTTTTTCTTTTTCTTTATTCTTTTTTTGTTTTTTTTACCTTTATCTTAAAAATAGAAAAAAACCAAGAGGATGCATAATTACTTCATTTGATCTTGTGTTTATTGAAATCTAGTAACATTTCTGGCAATAAGTTCCTCCCTTATAATAAGGTGTTTAATACATTTTATACAAAGTGCAGTAAAAAAGTTAAAATCGCTTAAGATATGAAAGCATTGAAATTGTGCAAGTAAATAATCAACACGCACCACATGTAACAGAAGAGCAAATTGCTTTTTGCGAAGTTCCAGTGTCCTTGACCCAGCAGTGTTCTCTGCTTCTAACATTGCAATCTCTTTCTCGAGATCTGTAATGATTTTTTGAGTCTCTGCTCTTGGAGGCTGCATGGCAATCAACTTCCTAATAGCCTCACACTCCTCTTTGTGCTTCCTCTCAGTCTTGCTCTCTTCCAGCTGTTTCTTCAGATCTTCTATATCGGCCTGTGCCTGTAAAATCTGCTTATTTATCTCATCTTTCAACTCGTTGAAGTTTTCCTTCTCTCTAATATTAGCATCTATAACTGCTTTACTCTTGAGAAGCGGAATTTCAAAAGTATTCATCTCCTGTAAAAAGGCCTTGGCAAGTCTCTCACAGTCACTATGGTTATCGGCTTCTTTCTCTATTTCCAACACGAAAGCTGTAAACTTTTTCTGAAGTTTCTTCAATGGAGGATCGCCTCTTGTTGTTGTCGTACGGGTCAGAAGCCTGTGCTTAATTATTATGTCATCTTCAAGTGGACCAAAAGCATAGTGGGGTGTTGTAGTCTCACCCCTGCCAGTAACCTTCCTACCTTTCAACATTTAGACTGCCAATGTCTTACTTCTAACTACAATAGTATCTGTCCACCAGTGAGCATGCAAAAACAGAACAAAACACATCACGTGAGAAGACACAAAAGACCCTTATTAAGCATACATTAGAACTCGAAATTATTCGCTTTGTAAGTTTGGTGAGCAATGAAAGTTTGAGATAATTACACGCAATTGTTTTCTCCGCGAATTTCAAATTGAGCTAAAGAATTTTGCACAATTCACAAATCTGAACCACATAATCGTGCTGCCAAACGAATCTAAGAACATTTACTGATTGCTGTTTGCATTTACTGTTTTCTAGAATTCTAGCTGATGGTGAAAATTACTTCATTACACGCCTGAATGGCTTTGTACAAAATGATTCTAACACGCAACAAGTAGTATAAAATTAAAAATAAAAAATCACAGAAACTCCAAACAATGTAGTTATCTATAAAAGAAAAATACAAACTTGATTGGCACCCGACGAGACAATAGGGATCGAAGAGAGAGCTTAGGGTTTTGGAGAGGAGGACTGAGCAGTTGATGGGATTCTTTTGCCCAAGCCAAACGAATAAATCGCTATTTCTCGATTCGTCACTTTTATCATCATTCTATTAACAAAACACGTTTCCCAAGAAGGTAATTTGCAAATTTAGTCCCCAAACGTTAGAAAATTTACCAATCTTATCCCAGCCAATATTTTCAGGGGGATGGGTTTTTTTTTTTTTTTTTTTTTGTCATTTTTTATTTCGGTCGTCCCACACATGAGAGTTGGTAAATCTTGTGTGAATACATATGGTTTAATTCATATTTTTGTTTTGTTTGTATCTCAATCTTGGAAAATTAGCAAATTGAGAACCTCTGCGGTTTCCAAACAAATCGTAATACGTCAAATCGCAACTTTGGCAGAGGGTTGGGGACTAAATTGCAATTTATGAATGAACAAAAATAGAAGCTAGAGGTGTCCACATGTTCAATTTTAGCGGTTTTCTCATATATTTTCAAACCAAAATCGATATTTTTGTTCACTTCATCGTCGCTAGTTCATCAATTACAAAAGTGCTAATCAAGATCTTCACCAAGCAAAAAGATTGACATATAATTCACAAATAAGCAGCATTTTTTCCCAGATAATGCAACAGATGACATGTAAAGCTCAAACAGGGCATGTATATTTGCAGTACAAGAGGAATGCCATAACAGACAGCTAGTTATTTATAAGCAGTAAGTTCTAACAAATTTAAGCTAATAAATATACACAGAGACTGAACATTAAGCAGCACCAGCATCAGAAGCAGAAGCAACTCCAAAATTTCGATACCCTAACGGACTCCTCCAATAGACGAATGAGTAAAATCCTAAAAGCTCAGCCGAGCCCCAAAATTTTGGGAGCTCAATGTCAGAATGAACTTGTTCTTCGAAGCTGATATCTTGGTTCGTCAAAATTGCAAGACACCGTTTTCGCCCATTCCTAGAAAGAACAAAATATTAGTTACAGTCCTTGAGTATCAAGAGGGATACAACAAATATAAATAGCTTTGTTCTCTATGAAAAAGTAACCGATATTTGTCGTCGCTGTCAACAAACCCTGTGAAGGGGGACGAAAGAAAAGCCATGTTTTCATTATAGAAATTAAAACTATCCTCCAAAGAAGAAAAAGAACTGAAATAACAATCATCATGTTCACCGATTTCTATGAAGAGTACTTTGACAAGGTTTATGATATCCCATTTTCTGTTGAACTAGCAAACATTTCCACAGACGGGATGATATAAAATGAACCTAAAGCAATTATCAGATATGAAATGAACATAATTGAAGTTCAAACAGAATGGCTCAAAAAGAACCGATTTCTGCTTGTAGATCATTAAGGATTTTGCAACTAAAAGAAGAAGAAATCTCAGAGAGGCAACTCTTGTCAACCATATCACATTCGGAAAACCGATGCAATGGAAGATGCCTCAGTCAGTCTGACTCGATCAACTTCTAAAGTCAGAATTCATGACCTAAACAATTTGAGAGTTGAGCAACATATCAATTATCTATTTTAAAATGAAAAAAACTGAAAACAATTAACAAAGGTTAAGCACGTGCTCTTTGTTGCTATTAGTCAAAACAGCATAAATATGACATAACCGAAGTTTTAGTGAGGAAAGGTTTAACGCCAAACACTAAAATATTACCACGAAAGCTTTAGAGGAAAAGGAAGGAAAAAAATTGATAATACACACAGCACAGAAAGTGATTTATAAATGGTACAAAAGATCACATCAATTTTCTATCGAAACGAAGTAAACACCATCCATATACACACACATTTCAAAGAGGAAGCTCCCAAAGGCGTTGGCAGTATAAAAAAGAAAAAATTTTTTTTTTTTTTTTTTTTTTTTTTTTTATTACTTCAAATTATTTCAATATTTTCCTGTGACCTGTCTATTTCTTGATTTTATTATCTCAGGGAACCAGACACATTGAGAGCAAATAAGCCAAAAGATGTTGCGAGGTGCAAACATCTATTAGATATTCTTGCATAAAGTGAAGGAAGAAACACGACAAACAGTTAGTCAAGGAAGAATGTGTAGCATATGAGAATAAAGAACATTGTAACACGGTGTCATCAAAAGTAAAATTTATTAATTTTAGGACAGTGAGGCACTCAGTCACATTTGTCAAGCAAGAAAATTATTTAGTTCAACTATTTCTTAGTTCTAAAAACCTTATTCGTGCAACCACAGTGAGGCTGCTGCAATATTAGTATGTACTAATAGGCAAGAATGCCCGTACGGAAGGTGCTCACATCACACCATATTTCCTGAGCTGGAGTGAAATCAAAGAAACACCGCTGTTATAAAATAAACACCAGATAAACTATGAGATTCTCTTACAATCTTCACAAAATATTATATAACATCCTTCAGCTTAAATCCTATGATCTCAATGATGTAATTGCAGGCTTTTATATTAACTTTGAAAGGTGGATACAAGCCTACGATTTTCGCGTCTCAACCATATATTTGATATACTTTTATTAAAAAAAAAAAAAAAAAAAAAAAAAAAGAAAAGTAGAAAGTTACCGGTGCATATATCTCTGACAACCAACTTATTAAACCTCTTATATTTGTCTCTAAGGACCCAATCTTCACGCTATTCTTTACCCTATTGTTCAATCCGCAGAACAATGGTTTATTCATCTCTACCTTCTATCACATTTTCAACAGTTCTTCGCACAACTGTTTATTGCATCTTCTAATGGATGCAGATATAGTTCTTACAGCCAACTTTATTAAACCTCTTACAATTTGTCTCTAGGTACCCAATCTTCACGCTGCTCTTTAGCCTACTGTTCAATCCGCAGAACAATGGTTTATTCGTCTCTACCTTCTCTCACATTTTCAACATTTTTTCACACAACTGTTTACTGCATTTTCTAAATAATTAACTTTACTGTAAAAACACTTAGTAATAGTACTTGACTACGTTTTCTCTTAATCTTCATCCTGAGATGGTTCTGGAAAGCGTTCACCCAAAAATTGCATATCAGAACATATCCTCATAGTTGTCTGTGTGTCTGTATTTAGATTTAACAGAAAATGTCTATATTAAGTCGGTAATTGACTTTTCTCAGGTTCCATTTTGTAGCAGTGATTAACTTCTACTTCTATTGGGACTCCTTCGCTGGCTAGAAATTTAGTTGATATTTTATTTTTCCATCAAATTTTCAATATGTAAAAGCATGTACACTTGATATAAGGAGATTTGCACCTTTACTTTCTCTCAGGAAACTATTACAAAGTTTACAGGTAGGATTACCGTCAAAGCCTGTCTTCAAAATCAGCAAACAAATATTAGCACTCAAAAATTTTTAGATGACGGCTTCAGCGACTATTCATTAGTCAAGGTCTGACACTCAAGTTTGGTACAGTTTAGAAACCATGTAAACCTAGAGTTATATATTACTATGCAAAGCAACCATCAAAACTGGGCACGAGATCATAGACAAAATGCATAAATCATAATCAACGCAAAGACGACTTTTTGTTTACATTCAATATGACGTGACAAAAAATGCAATAAAAATTCCAAGTAGGAACACAAGATTTAAAACAACTTCACAGCTGTAGGCATTTTAAACTATGCAAGAAAGCGCGCCTAGGTGGCTAAGCTACAATAATGGACAATTTATACATGCAAAAACTAGCTGCAGTGAAGCTGACTGATGAAGTCACCACAAGAATTGTGTGCATTAAGGGGCCCACAAAAATTAACCAAGTCAAATCATCTTTAACAAGTTGACAAATAGGAATATGCATTTTTGTCTCAAGTTACTTATATTTTATTACCAGAACTCAAGATAAGTGCTTCAAAGTTTCCAATGCTGAGTCACTTTAAGTCAACAAGTTCCATTATTACATATTAAGTGTTCACTGCAAGCGTTTAAAATATGGGAAGATTATAAGATTATTCTCAGTATTATTTTTCCAATGGTAGGGATTATTTTTCCATTGTGTGATCACGTAAACAAGATCTTCTACTTTGTAATAGTTAGCCAAAATATTATAACAGGTTTATAAATTCCAACATGGTAGCAAAGCTTGTTTGATCCTATGTTGAGTTAAACTAACATTCATTTCCGCTCTCCAGTGGACTTGTGCTGCTCATCCAGCCAATTTTTTTTTATTTTTTTATTTTTTCTGGTATGTGTATCTTGTCACTGCTGTCCCATTTTGGTGGCAAAGCCAGCAGCAAGTTTCTATTTTAGTGGCACTAAAACATTGAATAAACTCAATTTTTTTTTCTTCATTGATTTCTTTGCTCCGAGTTAATTATCCTCTTTATCGTCCACTATTCTTGAAATTGGAGAAATCATTAGGATGGCATCTGTGTCATACAAGAAGATGTTTCGCATCAAGTCTTGTTTTTCCTGCAAGTGAAGATCCCAGAAGATGAATAAACTATTCTTAGAATAACCTATTCCCCTCCCCCATGACATGAGAGGGGGAACCGCCTTCTGCCCCTATAATAAAAATATTCATATATGACCACTTCATCTAGTTTTAATGTTACATTGGGATTTCTTAGCAAATTTTATTTCTAGAGCTTCAGATTTAGAGTCTCGTGGTTTGGATTTTATACAATTCTTATGGTCCTCATGGTGCTTCTCTTTTCTGACCAGTGTGTTGATTTGGTGATGGTGGATCAGGTGGCACTGTGAAGGCCATTTTCCCTGTTTCTTCTTCTTGTAGGTTCTGTGGTGATTCTATTTAAGGACTCGTGATTAAGGCTGGTACATTGTTGTCGCTGCCTGGACCTTTGCGCCATACCATATTCGTTTGAGCCTCTGGGATAATTGGACTTTGTTTGGGGCTCATGTGATTTCCTATACCGGTCTCTAATTATGATGTAAGTTGGACCAGCTTGTTGAAAGATTTTCCTCTGTCCCTTGTTTACTTGTTGAACTACATGAAAGGAAATCATGTTTTCTCATCCAGCAAGTCAATTTCCGTCACCTCTGTTGTCTTAGCCACCTTGCACACCTAGGTTCTTGTTAAGCCAATCTTTTTTCATCTTTGGGTGGGTTGCTAGTGCAACCCATGCATCTTTGGAGTGTTACTATTTACATGTATCTTCGACAAGTGTCTAGTTATATTGGTGGATGACGATTTTCTTTTGCAACGGCTTCTAGTTCTTTGGTTGGTTTAGTCATCATGCATTGTAAATGCAATTATGAAGTATCATTAGAGCTCTGGAGCTTTGGAAGAGGACAAATTGATCGGATCAATTAAATTTTGAAACTCATTTTGGTTTCTACAACACTATATTGAGATTGAAGGAAGATGTTAAGATATGAGAAGATGATAAGATTATTTTACTTGATATTTTTCGACTAATGAGCACTGGCGGATCCAGAATGAGAGGTGAGCATGGATGGTGAGAGATGAGCACGGGCGACATACACATTGGCCGCACAGGGAACCGAGTAGCCAAAAGTAGCGATTAGAATAACGGGAGTGATTCCTTTGGCATTACGACCTTTACCACATCACAGCGGATCCAGTACGCTGTACGGGCGGCCGCAGGTGTTCGTCGGGTGCCGGATCCGCCCATGCTAGTGAAGGATTATTTTTTCTTAATTATTGATTATGTGATTATCACTCAATCTTTACTTTTTAAAGCTATTTGTAAACTGGAAATAGGATCTTCTACTTGTAATAGTTAGATAAAATAATTTATACCTTTCCAACACGTAGCAACATCAAAGTTAAACCTCTGAATGGACTTGGAGATTGATCCTATGATGTTTGGAAGGCGTGTAAAGCCGAAGCAATGTATCATTTTGGTACATGAGCATTTTGTTACCAGAATGGATTGTCTAAGCCTTTCCCTAAATTAGGCACTAGAAACACAAGATTAAGCTGTCGGCAACTGTTCAACCTGAAGCTGTACTGTAGAGTGAAATCTTACAACCAAATCTATAGTGCTGCCAGCCCAGACCTAAACTTGAAATCTGACATCCTAAAAATTAGCAACGAAAGCAAATAAAATGCCAAATTATGATAACTATGCTGATAGCAACTTCAATTTGTTAGGGATGAAATGGTAGGTAAATCTGAAACATAAAATTAACTTTAAATTAATGGACTTTCCAAAAGCAACAACTTAGCTAAGTAAGAATATTATTATTGTGATGGCTGGCAGTTCATTAGGGCCTTGCTCACATTTAACAGGGTAATCTGCTCAGGAAGTCGTGATTAGGAAAGACTTGAGAGAGTTACCCACTTCTGTCACACGTCCGTTTGACAACTAATTTCGTGCATGATGACTAGAAATTATTCCCCAAGAAATGGCAAGATATGTGTGTTGTGTGCCTCCACAATATCCATATGATTCCCATCTCTTTCTGGAAATACTTGTATGTTGTTAGTGTTCAGACCGTCCTTTTTTTTTTTTTTTTTTATGACGATTTGACCATCCTAAGTTTAATTACCAAAGTCCAAGGATGTTTTGCCAAAGATACTGTTTAAGTAGCAAATGTCACACAATTTTTGCATATTGACTGAACTCATTACACTCATCCTAGTGGTCTCCAATCATATATTATTTCCTGTCTTTATCTGTTCTGCAACTTAAAACTACATTATATATATTCAACCTCATCCCATTTGGATAAGTTATGAAAACTCGCAGCCCATTACACTAAATAAGCATCCTTTGGATAAAAAGTACATTTGTTTATTTCCTGTCTTTATCTGCTCTTCCAACTTAAAACTACATTATATATTCAGTCTCATCCCATTCAGATAAGATACGAAAACTCACAGCCCAGGAAACTAAATAAGCATCTTTTGGATAAAAAGTCCATTTGTTTATTGGTTATGTTTCATTTGTTAAATACTACCAATAAGCTAACAACATCACCTTGCAGCTAGCACCTCATGCATTTAAACTAATAATTATACCACTGAAAACTTTTTACCTTCTCTTTCTTGAGCTTCATGTTTTCCTCTTCAAGACATGAAACCTTGTTCACTAACTCATTGTGGTAAGCCTATGCACATTATCATATGGTAACTCAAGTCAGAGATGTAGAACAAATAAAAAAGGCATGTAAAGAGAACATAATACAAATTAAAAGCTTGCCTGTTTTCTTGCCCGAGAGCGTGCAGCAGACTCCCTATTTTTAATCTTTCTCCTTAGCCTTCTCTCAAAGGTCTTGTCAAGGTCTCCAGTGTACCTCTTCTGGCCTGGGATTGGTGTATCTGACAATGCATCAGTTGAAGGAGAAGGAGACAACCCCATTTGGGGCATGAAACTCTGTGGGGTTAATGTGCTGTCCAACCCCATAGCAGGTCCTTGAGAAGCATCAGCCACAAGAAGCCCTGCTCTCACCAAGAAATCCTCCAGAGTGGTCTCCCCAAGAGTTGGCTCCCTTTGGTGGCTAAGCATTTCCTCCGTGTACCTAGTCTTTTGTCCTTGCTGGATATCCTTCCACACCTCATCCACTGTCTTCCCCCTAAACGTCCTCGCAAGTGACAGGCTAGCCTGGCGCTGGAGCGAGGCCGCAGGGAAAGCGGTAGTAGGGTCCATTCCAGAAGAATGGCTTGCCTCGGCCATCCACACATTCTTAAGCAACTCATCGAGGTTCATGCTGCCTAATGGTTTGCCTAAATCGCCTAATTGGTTCTCAACCTCATCGAGCGTGAGCCTGTACCACGAGTTTTGTCTTGCCATGGGCTGTTGTACATGAGACTGCTGCCCACCAACCATCACATGAGAATTCGTTGTCTGAATCCCCATTCACTCCCTCAACTCCTAACAATTATATACTCTGAAGCAACAAAAAAATCCCTAATTAAATATCAATCAACTTCTTCCAAGAACATTAAAATTAATATTTTCACGTCAAGATTCTATCATTAAGAACTCAATCGTTAATGTGAAAGCGAACGTAAGATAGAATTAACTATGCAGTTCAAATATACATGCATTTAAGCAAGCATAAACATTCTTCAAGAAAAATGCAAACGTCAAAAGTCATGAAACTCGGTCACAGAAAAGATTGAATATTACAATAAAAAATTATCTTTTTCATTTTCTAAACAAGACGAGGATTTTCAGCGGCCAAAGAACTAAACAACAGAAGAGACGCCCAAGGTTTTAATTTTTATTCCAAAATAAGAACAGTAGAACGCTGAATATAGTAAATAAATTACTATAATTATAGGAAAAAACCCCACAAATTAATTACCTGAGGGATCTGATGATCTGGATCTTCACAAGAGAATTGTGGGGAAAACTAAAATAAAGAATAGATGGATCCCTTTCAATACTGTGGAATTCCTTGACAGATCCACGTGTACGTTGAGTTTTCCAATAGAAAATTTCTTTTAGGTCCGTTTAACAAAGAGTGGAGAATGGGGAGAAATAAAATATTTTGCAAGGAAAATATTTTTTTGGAAATTGGTTTATTGAAATTGTAATTAATTGTGTTTGATTGGTATAATTTTTTATAAAGAATGTTGAAAGTTTGGTGTCCGTTTGATTTCGTTTTTTATGAAAATTGTCCATTGAACTAATAATGTTTTTTATCATTGGGTCTAAAATTTATTCCAATTGCCAAAAAAAAAAAAAAATCATATCGAATACCACTTGTTTGGCTTTGTTTTGTATGAAAATTATCAATAAAAATGAAAATATTTTTTACCATTATGTCTAAAATTTCTTCCAATCGCAAAAAAAAAAAAAAAAAACTTGAAAAATATTTACCTACCAAAATATCGAGATTTTATTTTTTCCTCAAAAAACTGAAAAATTTGGAGTCGCTTGATAGACCACATTTTCCATTTTTCAACTTTTGTAGTGTTTGATATACACGTGTCCAATCAAGTCTAGGCCTGAAGCGATCATAATCTCTAATAGCTTGTTCTGCGTCACTAGGTACATTTCTACGAATGGATGTCATGTCCTAAACCAATTATGTAAAATCCAATTGTGCGGGATTATTCATCTCTCCTAATTAAAATTACGAGGATGTAAAGAAAATAATTTAAAAACTCTTCAAATTATGCTCAAACTCGTCTCTCTTTCTTTCTAATTCGAATACACTTTCTTTCTCTTCTTCTAAGTCTCGTAAATCGTAAAACAGGTATCCGAAATAAAATAACGTTAAACTTCATAAACTTCTTTACCTTCGGAGTTGGTGGATCGAATGATGGCAGTGGCGACTTTCACTAATAATAATTAAATAAATAACTAAAAAATCTCTTTGAAAATTTTCTCTTTTTGAAAATTTGTCGGTCTACAGAAACGCAGACCTGCTCTGATACCAAACACAGAAACTCAGATTCCTTGTGATCTCTGAGGGCTTGTGGGAAAAATTTATCCATGACCTCAGTCTTAAATTCATCCCACGTCAGAGCTGCTTGCTGCTCTTCACTCTTCGTCCGTGATGCAGATTCTCTTTCAATACTATGGAATTCCTTGACAGATCCACGCATACGTTGAGTTTTACAATAGAAAATTTCTTTTAATGT
Source organism: Fraxinus excelsior (assembly GCA_019097785.1). NCBI lineage: Eukaryota > Viridiplantae > Streptophyta > Magnoliopsida > Lamiales > Oleaceae > Fraxinus > Fraxinus excelsior. The sequence goes on from CM032642.1 coordinate 23,557,513, forward strand.
CCGTTTGATAGCTTAGAAAATGGGTGGAAAAGGAAAATATTTTTCTAACTTTAGCCAATTAAGGATTTGATAGAACAAATTTTTCTGTCAAAATATTTTCCACATTTTTCTAGGTACAATCATTTGATGCACAAAAACTTAATTTGTTTTCCCACCTATTTGGTGGGAAAACATTTTCCACTTTTTTTTTTTTTTGCTTTTTTTTTTTTGCAATGGGAACAAATTCTAGATACAATGGTAAAAAAATTTCACTTTTATTGACAACTTCCATGCAAAATAAAGTCAAACGAATGAGATTCGGTAATTGGAACAAATTTTAGACCCAATGGTAAAAAAAAATTATCACTTTAATGGACAAATTCCAAAAAAGAAGCCAAATGGACACCAAACTTTCAACATTTTCCATGAAAAATTATACCAATCAAACACAATTAATTACAATTCCCAGTAAAACATTTTCTAGGAAAATCAATTCCCTGTAAAATATTTTCTTTCCACCAATTTTCCACCATTGCAATAGGTCCGTTTAATATAAAAGTGGAAAATGGGGGGAGAATAAAATATTTTGTAGGGAAAAGATTATTTTAGAAATTGTTTTATTGGGAATTGTAATTAATTGTGTTCGATTGGTATAGTTTTTCATGAAAAATGTTGAAAATTTGGTGTCCGTTTGACTTCGCTTTTTATGAAAATTGTTCATTAAAGTGACAATGTTTTCTATCATTGGATTTAGAATTTGTTCCAATTGCCAAAAAAAATATTTTGAAAAAAATAAAAATCATACCGTATACCACTCGTTTAACTTTGTTTTGTATGAAAAATTGTCAATAAAAGTGAAAATCTTTTTTGACGTTGTATCTAGAATTTCTTCCCAAAAAAATAAAAAACTGGAAAATATTTACCCACCAAAACATTAAGAATTTATTTTCCTCAAAAATGTGGAAAGTTTGGGTCGCTTGATAGACTACATTTTCCATTTTTCAAATTTTGTAGTGTTTGATATGCAAAATTTTCTCGGAAAAATATTTTCCTACTTTTCAAATTTTCCACATTTTTGAGGAAAATAAATTCTTGATATTTTGGTAGGTAAATGCTTTCCAATTTTTTTTTCAACTAGAAAAAATTCTATACACAATGGTAAAAAAAAAAAAAAAAAAAAACTTCACATTTATTGACAAATTTCATGCAAAATAAAGTCAAACAAATGATATTCTGTATAGTTTTTTTTCAATTTTTTTTTTTTGCAATTGGAACAAATTCTAGACCCAATTGTAGAAAATATTATCACTTTAATAGACAATTTTCATAAAAAAGAAGTCAAACTTTCAACATTTTCCATGAAAAATCATACCAATCAAACGCAATTAATTACAATTCTCAGTAAAACAATTTTTAGGAAAATCTTTTCCCTATAAAACATTTTCTTTCCACCAATTTTCCACATTTCAATCAAACGGATAGTTTCATGCTAACAGCGGATTCCAGGTTACTTATTTTTATTTATTTGTTTTGTGCGGAAAAATAATTTTTTGGGGAAATCGCTATGATAAATATGTGATTTAGAGTCTCTCTATTTTAATAACACATTTTGAAATAATAGATTAATGGAAAATATGTGATCTAGAAATAAGGAGAAATTTTAAATTTATGTGTGATATTATTTTATTGAAAGTGTGTGATTGAAAAGAAAAGAGAAATAAACGTGGAATCAAACAAGGCTTAACTATTTAGTTTAAGTCCTTGTTTGGTGTAAATTAAAATCAGATTTGTAGTAAATTTTGATAAAAGTTGATAAAATATGTAATTGAAAAGTTAGGATCGTGGTTAAAATTAATTATTAACTTTAAATTTGAATTAAAATTTGATTTCAATTCATATCGGACAGGGAATTTTCTATCCTTGAGAGCATGTTTGGGAAGTGGCAGTTTAAATTTTAGATAAATATAAATAAGTAATAGATAAGTAGATAATATTTCTTCCTATATATAAAAAGTGGCTATTAAACGGAATATGTTGGTTTAACGAAAAAACTAACGGAATTTCTTGATTTAACGGAAAAACTAACGGAATTTCTTGTTTTTAACGGAAAATCTTTTTCACCCCCCTACTTTCAAACTTATAATTAAATAATAATAATAAATTAGTTTTTGATAATTCCTTCAAACTAAAATATCTTGGAGCTAATTTATCCGAATCGACTTTTTCTTGAATCTGATTTATGTATCTAATTACGATTTATCCAACGAAACCAATATTCATATATTTACGATAACTCCATCAATATCTAAATATTTGACACAAATAAAATATACTTTGATAAATGTATCATTTAGTCCCTAACTTTCAAAATATTAAAATATAGTATATAAAAATTGAATTATATTTTATGAAAATTTTCGGGGTATTACATTCTCACCCCCTTAAAATATTTTCGTCCTCGAAAATTTGCCCGTCATTTACCAATACTAAATCTAACACATGATATACATATATTATCGTAATATATATCATATTTTAGCGATAAAATAAATCGCATTATTACTTAAAAATGAGTAAAGACTTAAGTCATGCAAAAAGTTTAAGCCTCTGTTTGTTTCTCATTAAAAACCCATAAAAATGAAAAATATGACCGTTATCCATCACATCAATTTATCAATTTTGAATTTCTATCTCTTGTGTGGGGTTCAATAACGACTATATTTTTCATTCTCATTTTACATTAATGAAAATCAAATGGAGCCTAAGTAAATTCATCTTCTTACCCCTTAACATACCTTGAGTTTTCTATTTTTGATTTTGGGTTGGAAATGACAGAGAGAAACACTTTGTTTAATTATTTATCAATTACATAGACATTACATCATTAATTATTTAATTAACCAAAAAAATTACATCTTTATTAATAACAAATTAATTTTTAAACAAAACTATTAAATATAAACTAAGCAAACGTGTATTGCACGTTGCTTACACCTGGTGATTTCAAATGTATAGATAGAAAATGACTTAAATATTTATAAACAATTTATAAATTGAGCCAAACTTACGTTAATTTCTCCAAAAGAAAATTGCATTGGGTCTCTAACCATTTTGAAAAGTGAAAATAGGTTGTGAAACTTTCAACTTTGACAATGAAGTCCCTGACCTTTTGATAAATAAGCGATGAAGAACTTTTGCACAGTTTCGTCCAAGAAAATCGTTAATTCAATGTTTGACTGAAATTTGACATTTTTTAAGAAGGGAAAAGTGGCACCGTTAAGGGTCTGTTTTAGTTAAATTAAAATCTAATTTTAATTTAAGTTAAAGTCAAACAATCAATATCAACAAAATCTTTACATGGGTCCCACGTATTTTCAATCACACATTTTAAAAACTTCTATCACAATCTTTCTAAAAAATTGATTTTAATTCACACTAAACACCCTCTAAAATAATTCTTCTAAAAGAATAAACCAAATAAAAAGTATTTAGAACAAAAATAATTCAAAAATAAAAGTAAATCTTTATCTTCCCCAACGCCCATTACAAAACCCTTAACCGTCAATTGTTTAAAAAAAAAATACTTACATGAGTAAAATTGATCGTGTTTAAAAAATCCATCTCCCCAGACTGATAGGATTCTATCAACAAGTGAAGATATGTTGTATAAGTGAATGACTCAAACAAAAATAATATTTTTAAATTGATAAGTGTCATATTGTTGCTATCTAAACTGATGATTAATGCTAGTGGATCGAATATCAAATTAATAGGTATCATACAAGTGTCATATAGTTGCCATTTTTAAACACATGTGGCGCTGCCTACCATATCACACCAATAGGTATCATACACGTGTCATATAGTTGCCATTTTTAAACACATGCGGCGCTGCCTACCATATCACACCACAATGTCGTTGACATCAAAATAACCATCCCGCTATTGTTGGCACTTTTAGCAACCATGCCACACAAAACATGTTCAAAATCCCAACTTATGCTATCGTCACCATCTTCACCAAAAATCAATGTCTACAACTCCAAAATCACACCATCCTCAAAATAACTACTAACAAAAACAAATCCTTGTAGCCATCTAAAATTGCCGCTATGAAGGAAACGTGAAATATTTTCTTATATATATATATAAAGTGGCTATTAAACGGAATATGTTGGTTTAACGGAAAAACTAACGAATTTTTTTTTGATTTAACGGAAAAACTAACGGAATTTCTTGTTTTAACGGAAAATCTTTTTTCACCACCCTTTACTTTCAAAATTATAATTAAATAATAATAAAAATAAATTAGCTTTTGATAATTCCTTCAAACTAAAATATATTGGAGCTAACTTATCCGAATCGACTTTTTCTCGAATCTCATTTATGTATCTAATTACGATTTATCCAACGAGATCAATATTCATATATTTATGATAACTCCATCAATATCTAAATATTTGACACAAATAAAATATAATTTGATAAATGTATCATTTAGTCCATAACTTTCAAAATATTAAAATATAGTATATAAAAATTGAATTATATTTTATGAAAATTTTCGGGGTATTATATTCTCACCCCCTTAAAATATTTTCGTCCTCGAAAATTTACCCGTCACTTACCAATACTAAGTCTAACACATGATATACATATATTATCGTAATACATATCATACTTTAGCGATAAAATGAATTGTATTATTACTTAAAAAAGAGTAAAGACTTAAGCCATGCAAAAAGTTTAAGCATCCGTTTGTTTCTCATTAAAAATCCATAAAAATGAAAAATATGACCATTATCCATCACATCAATCTATCAATTTTGAATTTCTATCTCTTGTGTGGGGTCCAATAACGACTATATTTTTCATTCTCATTCTACATTAATAAGAATCAAACGGAGCCTAAGTAAACTAATGTTCTTACCCCTTAACATACCTTGAGTTTTATGTTTGTGATTTTGGGTCGGAGATGACAGAGAGGAGCACTTTATTTAATTATTTATCAATTACATAAACATTACATCATTAATTATTTAATTAACAAAAAAAATTACATCTTTATTAATAACAAATTAATTCTTAAACAAAACTATTAAATATAAACTAAGCAAACGTGCATTGCACGTTGCTTGCATCTAGTATATCGTTTCTAAACTAAAAAGTGGCCTATTAACGAATTTGTTGGTTTTAACGGAAAAACTAACGGAATTTCTTGATTAAAACGAAAAACAAACGGAATTCCTTGTTTTTAACGGAAAATCTTTTTTCACCACCTACACACCCCTACTTTCAAAATTATGCATTAATTAATAATAATAATAAATTAGCTTTGATAATTCCTTCAAACTAAAATATTTTGGAGCTAACTTATCCGAATCGACTTTTTCTCGAATCTGATTTATGTATCTAATTACGATTTATCCAACGAGACCAATATTCATATATTTACGATAACTTCATCAATATCTAAATATTTGACACAAATAAAATATAATTTGATAAATGTATCATTTAGTCCCTAACTTTCAAAATATTAAAATATAATATATAAAAATTGAATTATATTTTATGAAAATCTTCGGGGTATCACATTCTCACACCCTTAAAATATTTTCGTCATTTAAAATTTATCCGTCACTTACCAATACTAAGTCTAACACATGATATACATATATTATCGTAATACATATCATACTTTAGCGATAAAATGAATTGCATTATTACATAAAAAAGAGTAAAGACTTAAGCACGCAAAAAGTTTAAGCCTCCGTTTGTTTCTCATTAAAAACTCATAAAAATGAAAAATATGACCGTTATCCATCAAATCAATCTATCAATTTTGAATTTCTATCTCTTGTGTGGGGTCTAATAACGACTATATTTTTCATTCTCATTCTACATTAATGAGAATCAAACGGAGCCTAAGTAAACTCATCTTCTTACCCCTTCACATACCTTGAGTTTTCTGTTTGTGATTTTGGGTTGGAGATGACATAGAGAAGCACCTTATTTAATTATTTATCAATTACATAAACATTAGATCATTAATTATTTAATTAACCAAAAAAATTACATCTTTATTAATAACAAATTAATTTTTAAACAAAACTATTAAATATAAACTAAGCAAACGTGCATTGCACGTTGCTTGCACATAGTATATATATATATATATATATATTGCTAATTTTTTATTCTATTTAACTATTCTAACCCAATTTGATATTCATTAAATCAAAACTCTTCCTTTTTAAAATTCATTTTCAACAACACGTATTCACATAATAAACTTTCTTGATACGTAAATTCAAAAAAAAAAAAAAAAATCTTACTTTTTAACCAATTTTTTTCCAAAAAATCACTATTTCGAATCTCGTTTCCCAAAAAAAAAAAAACTCATTAAAATTTAATATAGATGTCAAATAGGGGCTTAATTGTTTTAAATAAATTGAAAAAGACCATTATTGATGTGATCCAAGGGAGGTGCCGATTATTCAAGAATTAAAGTGTGTTGGAAGGAGAAACCACTTGAAAGAACTAATGCAATCAAAGGGCGAAAGGGCTCAAAAGTCATAACTATGCGACTGCATAGTTGTGAAACCCTGTGATCGCAACCAAGCATACCAAGAGCAAAGTGGAGGCTAGAAGTTGTTCTAGGGCATAATTTTTGAAATTTCGCGAGTTTTCTTATTCAGTTAGGATTCTATCTATAACATATATTTTGTAATCTTTTCAAGTTAATTTCGTCTTAATTAAGATTTTATTATATCATTGTAATCTTTTAAAGGTATTTACATGTTAAACTAGGTCATAGGGCTTTAGTACAAATATGTGTTATTTCTTTCATGTAAATAAAGAAAAACATTATGAAATTAAATTGAGGGACGTTTTGCTTTATTCTTTGTTCTTCATGGACAAATTTATCGAACTTATCAAAGATAAATAATCTTTGTGGCGTTCAGCAATCTAAGTGAGGTTCGTAGATTTTGTAATCATGGGGTCGAGATATTCTTGTAACTGTCTTGATTTCTTGATTCAATTATTTATTGGATCGAACTTTAATTATGAGTTAGATTTCTTAAAATCGTGTAATTAAAATGTCAACTATCATATTGATTGTTTTGGTTGTTTAATTCATTATTTTTCAAGTCAAATCCATAAATTTTATTTGTTTGGACTTTCTTGATCGGTTTTCAATATCCTATGGGTTCCGTAACCTTCGTTGTTACGCGGGTTCACATCAATTATGCCCTTCTTAAAATGATGAAGATTTCAGTAAATTAATGATTTTTCTAATGAAAACCATCCAAAGGTCATTCAATTGCTTATTTACCCAAACGTTAGGGATTATACGGTAAAAAATGATAGGTTCAGGATCCATTCACACTAGGGACCGTATGTGCAATTTTCCCACTTCTCACCTTCACATGTACTTTGTGTTACGGTGTCAACTTGCCGAGCCAACGTGAACTTCAAAAAACTGTGCCACAAATGCGTATGAAAGAAATACAAATAAAATATAAACATAAGGGTATATAAACATAAGGGTACGTTTGATTGCAAAGTATGAAAATTGGTGGAAAGAAAATGTTTATAGGGAATTGTTTAGAAATTGTTTTATTGTGAATTGTAATTAATTGTGTTTGATTGGTATAATTTTCACCTAAAAAATATTGAAAATTTGGTATCCGTTTGACTTCATTTTTAGGGAAATTATCCATTATAGTGATAATTTTTTCAACAATTGGGTCTAGAATTTGTTCCAATTGCCAAAAAATTATCATGTCGAATACGATTAGTTTGACTTTTTTTGTATGAAAATTGACAATAAAAGTGAAAAAGTTTTTTACCATTATGTCTATAATTTTTTCTAATTGTAAAAAAAAAAAAAAGACTGAAAATTCAACAAAATCAAAGAAATTATAAGCACGTGAAGTAAAGTAAAAAAATTAATTTTAGGGAAAACTTTACCCATCAAACAAGGCAAAAGATGGAAAATGAATTCTATTTTCCATGGAAATCTATGCTATCAAATATAGCCTAATGTCTGTTCGGTTTGTATTTCGATTTCAGTTTTGAGTTAATTTTTTATTTTATGTTTTGAGAGCTTGTTTTAATTTTTTTAAAAATACGTTTGGTTTGTCAATTTTATGTTCTATGTAAACAATCATTAAGAACTAAAATTGTTTCTTATCTTTCTAAATTTTTCTATAATTTTAGTTTTTGAGAATTTTAAATTACACATTTCTCAATATTTTTGTTTTTTTAGAATATATCAATTTGTTACAATTTTAATTTTTAATAAAATTTTATTTAAATGTTTGTGTTTTCATGTTTTGAGTGTTTCCAAAATTTTCACCGAAAACACTCAATTTGAAAATGCATTTTGAATTTTATGTTATAAATTAATCATTGTTTTCGAAAATATATTTTTCAAAGATATCAGATCAAACAAGCATTCAATGTTTTGCAAAACTGAAAACGACTTAAAAATAGCAAAATGGACATTTAATAACAAATGGAGGTCCACACCCCTGGGCCATCAGCCCATGGAAATGGGAAGTAGACCAAATTTGGGCCTGTGCATTATAAAAAGGAGAAATTCATATATGTCCTATTATAAAAAATCACCGTCTAATTATAACTATTAGGGAAAAATTCACAACTCAAGCTTCAAGGTCACAGTTAAATACAATTAGTTAAAGATTTAATTTTCAGTCAAAACTTATGGTCACATATATCTTCTTAATTAGTTAAAAATTAATTTCAGGTCACAATTTATCAAATTAATTGGTCACATATTATTTCGAGGTCACAAATAAAAAAATTTATAGGTCACAAATCAAGAATTTTATGGTCACATGTTATTTCTCAACTACGAATTAAATTTTTTTATAGGTCACAGATTGAAAAAAATCAAAATTTTTACTAATCACAACTCTATTATAGTAAGTCACAGTCACAATTTTTAGGTCACAGATACCCACCCGTTACAAATCAAGAGTTTTATGGTCACGTGTTATTTTTCAAACAAGAATTAAAATTTTTTAAAGGTCATAGATCGAAAAAAAAATCAAAATTTTTACTGGTCACAGCTCCATTACAGTGAGTAGACACCCACACCCAACTCATCTCATCCCACCCACGACTGCTGCCACGACCATTGCACACGACTAACAACAAAATCACCGTCACCAAATCCAATCGACCGCAAACAAACACCATGACAATCTCCAGATCCACCGCAAAACCATCACCGTCGCCAATATCCACCACCAACATCACCAAATCCACCTGCCCCACCACCCCCCAAAAACCACCTCCACCACCAACCGCAAATCCACAATTATCGTCACCGCACAATCACCAACTACAAAATCAAAGATCCACAATCAGTGTAAAACCCCAAATCCAAAACCACCACCACCATCACCACATATCCACCACACGCCCCGTTCACATTCACACCCACAGCAGATCCACCACCGCATCGAAGACCTCCACACACTACTTATACTAATTACCCATTACTCATTACTCGCACAAACGCGCATTGTTATTCTTTTTTCAGTGTTGCAGCGGAAGGGTAGCAGACTTTGTGTTTGTTTCTGTTATGCCTAAGTGAATGGCTAAAGATAAATATTTGGGTTCGGCAACAATGGGCAAGTTTGAAGGTGCAAACTTGTTGGCTTGGTGGGCCTAGACAGGAATTTCACGCTTTGGTCGGCATTTTCTAGTGCCTCATTCCGCTAGAAGATCATTAACGCCATTCGATGACGCGGAGGAATCCCGCAGAAGCATACCAAACCCGAAAAGAAGCAGCAGCCGATATCCAACAAGTTGTCAGAGCTTTTGAAGCAGGCGGAGGGAGGGAGGAGGAGGTGGGCTAGGTAGGAGGAGGCTGGCGGCGGAGAGAGGTGACGTGGAGGCGGCGACCGGTTGGGAGAAATGGTGAGAGGAGGGAAATGAAATGGGTTAGGTTAGGTTTGGATAGATTTAGGGTTTCATATTTAAAATAAATTTGGTGGAGGTAGTTAGTATGGTGGGTATATATGTTATTTTAATTTTATAATATCATTATTAATTAAAAATGAAAAAAACCTAATGAAAAAAAAACGTTAAAACCTGATTTTTTAAAATGTGAAAGAAAACATCTGGTTTCGTGTAATTACCACTAACTATTAAGTACTGACTTATATGTAATAATGTAAATTATTTTAGAAAAAAACTAACTTCTAAATATATAACATTTGTAACTTATATATATTGAATTCAGCTGACTTCATGCTGGACATTAATGCGTCTTCCATTTTTTATTCATGAAAACAAGAAAAAATTGTGGAGACACAACCATCTATTTCAAATAATATACATTTTTTGGGACGTTGGCGGATTGTGATGTAGATTTTACAAGATAACTTGGATTTTCCTCAAGATTAAATCTGTTATTTACTTTATAATATTGCGAGAACTGATATATGATATATGATATGCAACTAGACAAGCATCGAATATAGTGGTTATCAAATAAAAATAAATCCTATATATCCACACATACTTGTGTTTGATACCCATTTTTTGGAACAAATAAATTTTGGAATAGTGATTGATGGAAGAATGTGTGGTTAAAAAGTACTGTGTAATATTATTTTATTGATAAAATGTGTGATTAAAATGAAGATAGAGAGAAAAAAATGAGAAATAGAATTGGTGTCAAATAAGGACAATATTGTCATGCATACACTTAATTTATTTAAATACGTCATTCGAAAGTTTCATCGTTGTGACGATTGATCGAGTAATGATGAATTCTCTTGCTCCGAACGATAGTTTTGTATGGAAATTGGGGAATCTCCCCATGAACACACTAATAACAAAAAAATCAAAAAAATCAAAACATGTAATAATTCGGATACAAGTTTTAATAAGGCTTATTAGCACAAAACGTCCATACGTTTGACGGTTAGTGTGCAAAATATCCCAACGTTTCATTTTTTTGCATTTTTGCCCATATTTCAACGTTTCAGTGTGGAAAACATCATTTTCACTATTTTTCAGTGTAAAATGATCAATATACCCTCAAATTTAAATAAAACAAAGAAAATGAAATGAAAAATAAAAAAATAAATTGTAATTATACTCCCAAACTTTTTAAAAAGTGCAAGTGAGTCCAAAAGTCTTATTAAAAGGTTTAAGCACAAAACGTCCCTACGTTTGATACTTAATGTGGAAAACGTCCCTACGTTTCAAACATGTTTGTATTTGCTCAATAGCACAAAATGCCCCTACGTTTGACACTTATTGCGTAAAACGTTCTTACGTTTAATTTCTTTTTACATTTTCGTCCTTATTTCAACGTTTCATTGCGAAAATACGTCATTTTCACTACTTTTCAATATAAAATGATCAATATACCCTCATATTTAAATAAAACAAAAAAAGGAAAATAAAAATAAAAATAAAGTACAATTATGCTCCCAAACTTTTTAAAAAGTGCAAATGAGTTCAAAAATCTTATTAAAACATTCAAATCAAAAGTCTTTTCCTCCTCTTTCAACTTTATCTTATTAAGAGATGAGACGTGGATGGGCAATCAAACCTCTTATAGGTATAATCAACACAAAAAATGAAAACCCAGTAATTGTTCGGTCCTAATTTTTTTTTTTCAAACTCGTTTTCAATTAAAATTTTAACGAATTCACGATTTTTATAATTTTTTTAATCATATGTTTCATTCATATTTATCAAAATCTAAACCATATAGGTCGTTACCCTCAATTGGTGGTTGGCGAGGTATTTACGAATCTTGGTTTCAAGTCGACTTGACAAGAATTCTAATTTCTCGAATAAAACTACCTTTATCACATTTCTTTAAAATAAAAAACTATTAAAATTAGGTAAAACATTTTCAAAAAATTATCCAAATCAAACAAAACACTTTTTAAAAACGATCCAAAATATTTAACAAAACCTACAACTTTTTAACCACACATTCATCGATTTTGATAATAAAAAAACTAGCTCTTTTTGATTTTCATATTTCAAAACCCTTTTTTTTAAAAAAAATATTTTCAATTATACATTTTCGTAATAAAATATTTTATACTTAAATTTTAGAAAAAAATTATTACTTTTTAACAATACATTTTCTGAAAATTCACTACTACAAAATTCATTTTGATAAAATAATGGTCATCGGGCTAACTAAAAATCTAACATTTTCAAATTAAGCCCATGTTTGGTCCGGATTAAAATTTGATTTTAATCCACGTTAAAGTCAAATAATTAATATTAACCACATCTTTCTTTGGTCCCACAATTTTTCAATCACATATTTCAAAAACTATTATCACAATCTACTAAAAATCTAATTTTAATCTCCACCAAACACCCCCTTACGACTTTTCAAAAATTCTAGCACACCAAACGTCTCACTATATATAAGCTCATGTTTGGTCACATTCTTCATCCTTTTTTTTCCAAATCAATTTTACACACAATTCAAATATTTTTCATACACCAATGAGCGCACGTGTCGTAGCGTAGTTGGCTATTTAATAGTGTGGAATGATTTTTGGTCATTTTACACAATTATAGAAGCTTAACGAAAGAATAAAAATAATTACCTATTAACCAACATTTCGTTGGTCTTGAGACATGCCTAGAACGTCAAGATTGTTTTTTGACGTGTAACAAGAGTAACGTCAGATGTGATGATAGCAAATGCAAAAATGGCAAAAAGATGTCACGAAACAACATGGGGTTTTCATATAATGTCAAATGAATTGGGTATGCGAAAAATTATGATATTCATTATCAACTTAGTGAATGAAGCAGAAGCCAACAGTTAAAAGTATACATAGGAAGTAGCCATTTGGTACAGATGCAGACCTTCTTACAACAGTTGGAGGATTCTTAATCTTCAATAATATGATCGAGAGGTTATGGGCACCCTGCTTACAAACATCACAAGTCTTGTTACCTTTGCTGCTAAACCACACAACGAATATGATATCGATAGTAATAGAAATTAACCATTCATAAAGCCTTTTAAGATCAGGCTCCAAAATTTTGTAACTAAGCAACCATTTTAAATTATACATTCAAGTAAAGCTTGATGGCAATCCCAAGAGCCCGAATCAATTTTACGAGAAGCACATCAACCAATAAATAAGACATGCACAAAAAAAAAAAAAAAAAAAAAAAAGCAAAAAGGGAAAACATCTAAAGGAAATCATGTGCACGCATATTTTCGAGAATTAAAAAGGAAGATGGAAAGATGACCCAGTCTCTAGCTTAATCTCTATGACAACTTAACTAGACTCTTCTTGTTAAATTGCAACAGTTTGTAGTAGTATGTACATATGTTGGCACAACGAACAGATAGCCCAAATTATGATGATAATGATAGTCAGACACAAGCAAGTACACTTAAAATGTTAGTGATCAATTTTTGAGCATATTGAATTGCTCTCTATTCTAATCTCTGAAAAGAACATTGATTTTTGACATCTAAGGTAGTTAGTTCCATAATGTTAAGTCAACTTCTGCTTGTATTAGGTGTCATGGTGCCACGATGAAGAAAATTCGTCGTTAATTTGGGCACTTCAAACTTTCTATTAGCGTCTATCCGAGAGAGAGAAACTTGCAATAAATTTAAATAATCAGCTCACTTCAGTGAAATTATTTCTAATTCTAATGCCAGACCACCAAATGCAGTATAACTCACAACATTTATATATCTAATCAAATTCAATTAGCATTCATAAGCTGATTCTATGTACAAATAAATATTGATGACAAATCTTTTCAAAATTCAAATGCTATAAACTTGTAATCCCAAAAGTTAACCACTTAGCTCTATCACATGATTCTGAAACTTCTTGCTCTCATGCTTCGAAAATCTAGTGTATATCTTTGTCCAGATCACATAAACATTAGTTGAAATTATCACTTTCCACATAATCTCAACCTTGTTCTTACGAAAACCCATCAATGTTTGAAGGAGCAATCTATTCCTCTTGCTTGGGGTAACCTTTAACCCAGTTAAATTAGCTTTTTGAAGAAGTCTTATGAAAGATGAAAGGTGATGGGGTAGTTTGGCAAGTTAACGAGAGAATGAAAGAGTAAATTGCAAGAAAATAAGCTTAATAAATCTAACATCTCTACCGATATAGCTTTTTGTCGTTTCGATAATTTTTCGAATAAGCATTCTTAAGAATAGTTAATAAATAGGACAAATGTTAACTCTACCCCTCAAATAAGCATTCTTAAGAATTTTTGTTGACTCTGTTTCTTTTTTCCACTTTCGCATTTAGTTTTTCCTAGGTCAAGTTGAAGGATTAATTTGTCTTCCTATGCTACTGTAAAAAAGAAAAAAGAAAAAATGGAATGAAGGGACCACGGGCACCAATATATGAAAGTTAAGGAGAATAATGCCAAGAAACAAAAGTTGGGGATAGAAGTGCAAAGAGGGTGAAATGTTGGGGATGGAAGCTCCGGTTTAGGCTTCTAAATTAGGTTCTGAAACCATCCCCATCCCATTATAAGAATCATGTCATGCAGGCACCCAACTGACAAACTAAGGACATAATCAATCCTGCAAAAGAGGCATGTCGACCTAAATCTACTTTTATATTTTCACGTCAACAAACATAGTATCTATGTTGAAGTCAATAAAGTGTAATAAACTTTAATAAACAAACTCCAGTCATTCATTTATTGGATTAATTGGTAAGCAGTCGTTCACTATGCTATATATTAAATTGCTAAGTTTCTAATGTGCGATGATAGATCAAGACAATGAAATATCTTCACACACTTGCAATGTTGACATTTATGGCTCCAAACTCCTGCAACTAATGAGAAAACTGACATGCCAGAATTCAAACCATCTTACTTACAAAAAACTTTATATCTCCATTCATCAAGTTCCTACTACTAAAGTTGTGAAGCCAAGATAAAGATAGCTAGATAAACAGTACATACTACAGGAACAACACTTATGTCAAGAGAGATGATAAACATATATTGTTAGACAACCACCCATGAGATAATATGGTATAAATTGTATGTACCCTAGATGCATATGCCAGTTACGCTAACAAATAAAAATTAATGAAAAATTTCCAGTCAAAAGTTTAAAAGATCAACAATACCGAGAACATAAAGAGTTCGCCTAAACGGTTTGCAGCAGCCTGGACAGCTTTTTCTTCATTTAGAGGACGAATTGCAACATTTGTTGCATGACCATAAATCTACCTTTGCGAAGTTGTTGTGAACTGATGGTTAGCCTGTTAAAAAAACGGGGGATGAAAGATTATAGAAGTCAAAATATAATTATGTCAGCAGAAAGTGATGCAAATATGGCGCGTTCATGTTCCCATTAATTTGGGCATCAAACTTTTCGTTTTATGACACGTAATTAGCAAACTCAATACCCCCATTGAAGAGTCCCGTCTCAAGAAAACCATTTGTTTGACATAAGAATCATTGAATGATATTATATCAAATACACATTTTCGGAACCGTAAGAGACAAGTATATTTTATTGATTTGGTAAAAGCAAATTTCTCAATCAAATCATTACAACTAATCAATTCAAATAACCAAATTAACAAAGATATTTAATCTTCATCTCATGGATATGATGGAGCACCCTCTGTACCCTTTCTTATTTTATCACTTTCTACCATTATTGGAAGGCCAATGGGCACTAAAGCAGACCCAACCATTTTCTCGCTCTAAGCCGTGAGTTAGTTCAAAAGGCAGAAAACCCTCTAAGATGAGTTTGCCAGTGTCGTGTCGCCGTTGTGAAGTGAAGGGATGAGATGGTTTTTGAGAGGATTTCGAGGGTTTCAGCAATGCGAAACAGTGGATTATTTTGATGCCAAAATGAAAGAGAATCGGGTGGAGATGCTTGATTATTCAGTGAGAACTCTGCTTGCAATTATTCATGCAATTTTGCTATTGAAAACGAAAGAGAATAAGCAAAACATCCTAAGATTATACTGATTACCTTGCTTCTGGATAAATTTTTGAAGTTTAGCACCGATACAACAATATTTTGGCTCTCAGCTCCCATCCTCAGATTACCAGAGAATAAGCAAAACATCCACAAACCCCTTATCAATAGCACATCTTAAGCCTATTTTTCTTATTTCTCGAGTGCCCGAATGGTGTCTCGGCTTCCTTCATCACTTGAAATTGCAGCACATCATATACATATATGAACTTAGAAGATCTAAATCAATTTTTGGAATAGTAATATTTCTATTGTAGACTCAAAATTCGAAAAAAAATACACAATATTGAAATCAGTGTTGGGAATACGATACCGATGATAGATATGTAGAATCGATGATGGACATTGAAATATAATATCAAGTTGTAACTTCACTCTTGAAATCTTAGCTCATCCAGATTAACACATATGACAGCAATACGACTAATTGCAACTGTAATCTATAGAATTGATATGGATCAAACTCTGGGAGGTGATGTTTCCCTCGAAGAGATGGGATTGGTTTGAAATATAACAGAATCCCTATTTTGGGAAGTGGTATTAATACACTATCCATTCCCTAGAACAAATTCCACATGTGAAGAATTAACTATGAGAAATGATTGATTTCTTCATTTCTATGGGGGGTTAAGACATTCGAGATCTGAAGACATGGTGCTAGGGCTCCGTGAGAGACGGAGCCAGGCACTTTGGCTCCGAGTCTCACCGTGCACGAAGAAAGCCAATCTAGGTCCGTGCCTCATAGAGGCCTCCGTGCACAACGGAGACACGGCGTGGCTCCATTGTGCACGGAGACAGGCACCTTGTCTCCGTGATGGAGTCCCCGTCCACCTCTCCGTCTCTCCTTGTCAGCATATTTTAAGTCATGTAGGGGAGAAAACCTACATTTTCCGGTGAGGTGGTGATGACGGTGGTTACGGAGACAGGGAAATAGGGGGGATTTTAGGTTGTAAAACACAAGGTTTCTTTGGGAAATGAAAGGAGAAGAACACTCAATATCCAAACGTCAAACGACATCACCTATGTCGACGATATATTTTGTTGACATCTGTCCTTCCAAAACGGGCTCTTTTAGTATAGTTAGGATTAGGATTTGAACTAAACATTCTTGAAAAAATTACAAAAAATCACCACTTCACTATCTATTCAACCCAAAAGAATGGGGTTCAAACAAGCACACTTTTAAAAGTTAAAACGAATACTCCAATGGATGTCAAGCTAGCTCCGTATGAAAGGACGAAGTCTGATGAAATAGAACGCCACTGTTATCTCAGGAAGATCTTATCTCAAATTTCAGGCAAAAAAACTCGATTTTAATTCTGGGTTTATGTCGAAATTCTCTAATGATTTCGTTTCATGTGCCCTTTTTTAACAACGTGGGTTCGCTGAATATTTAGTTTCTTCTTGAAAACCAGGGAAAGGTGAAAAATCGGACAAGGGTTTAGTGGAGACAAATTTGGATCAAGAAGACGGTACGTTATCTTTTCATTTGTTGTATACAAAAAATATATATAATAAAAAAAAAACTGAGTGTAGATATCAGCGTGTTTCCTTTTCCCCAATTCTGGGTTTAAATTTCGTGGGGCGTTGGAAGATTTTGGATTCTAGCTTATGTTTATTTCGTGTGGGTTGGTTGTATTTTATTTTTTGATTCATTAATGGTGTCGTATTAGCTGTGCGGGTGCTTTCTTTTTCGTGAGGAGAAGACAAATATGAGAAATAAATTTCTGCCTGTATTTTCTTCATAGAACAAGATTTCAGGTTTTCAGTTATATTAAAGATCTTGTAGAGAACTTATCTTTTATACTAGTTTAGTTCCTTCCTTTAAATAATCCAAGTTTTTCCTCACAAATTCTTGTAAATGTCCATCTTGTGATCATTAAGATTAATCACACTATCATGTGTAGACGGAACTCTTCATTTCCTCTTTATAAATTGCCTGATTTATTAGAATTTCGACATGTCTTTTAGTACAGAATGCAATTCCGGTAATGATAATGATCTTGCTGGAAATTTTTGTTCTTTTAAACTAAATCTGTTACATGTTGCAGACATTCAAATTCTTACTACTAGTGAATCAATATCTCATGATCATTAGACCAAATATTTTGGTCATCATCTTTAAAAGAAACACCTCATTTGCAACTTGTACACTTCACTTGGTTTTCATTTCAAGTCTATAAATTTGATAGACAAGTTAGAAATCATTTCAAATCCAATATGAAAATAACAATAACGATATAAAAAATTCTCTCCTGATTAAAGGATCTGACATGGATCCTATACCCTTATCCTTGTTGTGTTTTGTCTACACGGGTACTTTCTCCAAAAATGGAGAGTCCGAGCAACACATGCCATAATTTTGAAAATGACAGTGTCCGTGAAAGTGATCACGAGCCTACAAAATATTACACGTGATGTTGACTAGGAGTACTACAACATCACATGGAAATACATTTTGTTAACCCTTTAGCTTCCAAACTGCTAGATTGGTTATTTTTGCTGCACTTATTTTCATTAATTCAATGGATAGGTTATGTGCCCCCCCCCCCCTCTTAAGCTTGTATTTCGTTTTTTTGCCTTTTATATAAAAAAAAAAATACTCCACCCACACCCATTAAGAAAACTTCCTAAAAGTGTTTGTTCTTAGTCTTTAAGCAAGGAGTGTATCAGTAATTTTGTATTGTTTTAATTTTGGTCATAATTAAGACGTCTATTTAGTGTTTGGTTGTTGTCTATAAGCTCATCCTACTTAGTGTCCAATAGAATTTGGTGAAATAGACAGTCTTGAAACTAGACTCTAATTTAGGCTAGTGTGCAAGTATTCTTGGCATTCTCCTTCTATATATGTGCAATACGTGATCTAAGAAGAGAGGTTGGACGAAGGCATATTTGATGTGTTTTGTCTCAGTTTGAGATTATTTCTTCTTTTTCTAATTCTTCATCCTATCTTTATTTCAGCATCTCAACGTCTCTGCAAAAACATTTTGCGTCTTTGCAGAAAATTGTGGAAAGCCTTTCTTATTCGTCACAAAATCCTTCCTATGCAATTGAACAGTTCATCTGATTTTCTCCTCGTGAGCTATTTAAAAACAGAATTTAAATTTCTCGGTGTCAAATATGACAGCTCCCATTTCCCTGCAAACTCTTCGACCAAACCCTTCTTGATTCAGTCTCTTTCTTCAGTCCAATTATTACCTAAACAGCCAACCACCAATTCACAGCTTACTGTCACCATCACTCATTCCCTTGTGGATCTTTGACATATATATCGATGAATGGTGAAGATACTTGAGTATGATACATTGCTTTGCTTGTTGCAATATTAGGTGGATATGAGAAGACAGAAAACGGTCAGGCACTGTTTTCATGCATTCCCCGTGGATCAAGATCTAGAGGAAGAGTTGCAAGGAGGCAAACTGCTGAGTTACTTCATACGGCTGGTAACTTGAAGACATCGTCAATTTTCTAAATAAGGGTTTTGTATTAATTTTGCATCATTTGCTGCTTTATACCTCAAGCATCATGACATCCCCCTCCCCCCGAACCAAGTTTCATGTTCTTGAGATTCCAAGTTTCTGCAGTAATGAAATTATTTATGTTCAAATCTTAGTCGTAAACTTCGTATATGGTGTCTAAAAGTATTTGCCTCTGAAGTTGTTTTGGAGGAGAAATGTGTAAAAACTAACAAAAGATCTTAATTTCTAAATTGAACTCATACTAAGGGTAGGCATGAGGAAAAAGCTTGACATTTTGTTCAGGTCCAAGAACGTCTTTTGGAAGCATGTTTAAACTTGTATGTCATTATGGGAAGAAATCAGAGAAAGAAAAATGAAAAAAGACTTTCTCAATATACTTCTATAGAGACATATAGTACTTGTATCTTATGAATGTTTAGCTGTCTTGCTTTTAATAGTCACTTACTTTGGTACTCGTAATTTCTCTACATGATCTATCGTCTGATACAATTGTAAAGCAGTCATCTGGCATCATGTGGAACTTGAGAAATCATTTTTTGGTGCTTAACGAATTAAAATGTAGCTGGTTATTCCATGTAACTGCCAGCCTTGACCCTAATTGGGCAGTAAGTCTGGTTATATGTGGAAATGTGAGTATGAGGATGTAACACCTTCAGAATTGGAAGTTGTTTGGAAGATATAGCCCTTGTTTGGAAAGTGTTTAATTATAAACACTTTTGATCAAATAACTTTTTATCCACATATTGTTGGACCACAAGTAATACCCACTTATTCGTTCCATCTATTTATAATTTGAACTAAGGCTTATTAGCACAAAACGTCCCTACGTTTGACAGTTAGTGTGCAAAACATCCCAACGTTTCATTTTTTTGCATTTTCGCCCCTATTTCAACGTTTCAGTGTGGAAAACGTCCTTTTCACTATTTTTTAGTGTAAAATGACCAATTTACCCTCAAATTTAAATAAAACAAAGAAAATGAAATGAAAAATAAAAAAATAAATTGTAATTATACTCCCAAACTTTTTAAAAAGTGCAAGTGGGTCCAAAAGTATTATTAAAAGGGTTAAGCACAAAACGTCCCTACGTTTGATACTTAATGCGGAAAACGTCCATACGTTTCAAACATGTTTGTATTTGCTCAATAGCACAAAATGTCCATACGTTTGACACTTATTGCGTAAAACATCCTTACGTTTCATTTCTTTTTACATTTTCGTCCTTATTTCAACGTTTCATTGCGGAAAAACGTCATTTTCACTATTTTTCAATGTAAAATGACCAATATACCCTCATATTTAAATAAAACAAAAAAAAAATAAAAGGAAAATAAAAATAAATCACAATTGTGCTCCCAAACTTTTTAAAAAGTGCAAATGAGTTCAAAAATCTTATTAAAACATTCAAACCATCAGTCTTTTCCTCATCTCTCAACTTTATTCTCCCTCCACCACCTAAACCACCAAACCCCACCACCATTCAAATCATCTCACCTCCCTCTACAATCCTGGGGCTGATAGTTGTGGCCAGCATTAACGGCTTGAATGGTGGGGTCTGGTGGTTTAGGTGGTGGAGAGAGAATAAAGTTGAGAGATGAGGAAAAGACTGATGGTTTGAATGTTTTAATAAGATTTTTGAACTCATTTGCACTTTTTAAAAAGTTTGGGAGCATAATTGTAATTTATTTTTATTTTTATTTTTTTGTTTTATTTAAATATGAGGGTATATTGGTCATTTTACATTGAAAAATAGTGAAAATGACGTTTTTCCGCAATGAAACGTTGAAATAAGGACGAAAATATAAAAAGAAATGAAACGTAAGGATGTTTTACGCAATAAGTGTCAAACGTAAGGACATTTTGTGCTATTGAACAAATACAAACATGTTTGTAACGTATGAACGTTTTCCGCATTAAGTGTCAAACGTAGGGACGTTTTGTGCTTAAACCTTTTAATAAGACTTTTGGACTTACCTGCACTTTTTAAAAAGTTTGGGAGTATAATTACAATTTATTTTTTTATTTTTCATTTCATTTTCTTTGTTTTATTTAAATTTGAGGGTAAATTGGTCATTTTACACTAAAAAATAGTGAAAAGAACGTTTTCCACACTGAAACGTTGAAATAGGGGCGAAAATGCAAAAAAATGAAACGTTGGGATGTTTTGCACACTAACTGTCAAACGTAGGGACGTTTTGTGCTAATAAGCCTTTGAACTAATTAGAAACAATTCCCAAACTTGCTTTTACCGTCTCAAATCTAAGTCCAATCTCAGTCTGTGTAAAAAGCCTGTGTTAAGGCTAAGCTAAAAAGTTACTTATAAGTTCATTTTTCTATTTAGTCAAAGTCAAATATTGTAGAAATTTATGGGCCTAACTCATCTCATAAAACCGGTTGTACAAGAGAGGTTTGCCACATTGTTTATAAGCTGGCCCAAGATATTGTCCACAGGCGATGTGGGATTGATTCTCAACACCCTCCCTCACGTGCAGGCCAGTAATTTTTTTCTGGTCCTTGTCACGGGGTAAGTAGTGTGGGCCCCAATCAGTCCTGTGGTAGGCTCTGATACCATGTAGAAATTCATGGGCCTAACTCATCTCATAAAACCGGTTGTACAAGAGAGGTTTGCCACATTGTTTATAAGCTGACCCAAGATATTGTCCACAGGCGATGTGGGATTGATTCTCAACAAATATTAATTTCAATCACATATTCAATGATTGACCATTTAGCGTCCAAACATTTTGTGGACTCAATACTAATTATCCTAAATAGTTCCTAATATGTTTACACGAACAGAGGCAAAATTGCAGCCAAATGTGACTGACACGTTGCTGATCCTTTATTTTCTTTATTGACTTAAGTTTTCTACATTGAAAGATAGGGTAAGTGGTTTGGCCTATCTTTGTCTTGTGTTCATGATCAACGCTGAATCAATAATATGATTTAAGTAAAGATGCGTGCCTTCATCAGTGGGATTCTCAACTTCCAATTAATGTTGATTGTCGAATTGTGTAATATAAGGGGATTCTGGAGAAGAAATTGTGGAGGAACGCCAAAGTCCATGCAAATGTCGAAAGAGAAAATGTAAACACAAAACTGATTCAAGTGACTTGGAACGTATTCCTGCCCGTCGTTCTTGTCCTGCTAGACGATCAAGGGGGGTAGGCAACACAGCTTCCAACTTACGAGGAAAAATAAATGATGCATTATTCCAACGCTGCTTTCTGTAAGTGTTATGAATTAATCTCTTAATTAGTAGAACCAACTGGTATTTTGATGTGCTATATTATGTGAATGAAATTTGGAATATGTAGGAAAATATGGGAGGACTCTCCTGAAGAGAAAAGGAATTTGTGTACGTATATGGAATGCTTATGGTTTTCCATGTACACAAATGATCATTGGAGAAAAAGGGTGCTGACGTGGATTAAGAAAATCAACATATTCTCGAAAGAATATGTTTTGGTTCCAATTGTTTTATGGTACGTGTTCTTCCAAGTAATTTTTCATTTTAAGTTTATCCTAGTACCCTGTAATTGCTGATTGAGATGCCTTTTTTTAGGTCTCACTGGTATCTCGTAATCTTTTGTCACTTGGGTGAAAGTTCAGGGTCAAAAACAAGAAATCCGTGCATTTTATTATTGAATTCACTGCGTGAATTGGACAGGGGGCTTGAACCTCTAATAAGAAGGTACTTTTCAAATTAATATTAGTAATAGTTTCAAAGACATGCCTCCCTACGCATTTTATTTCAATATATTTGCATGTTTATTATCTCCTTCCACAGGCTTGTCATAGACATATATGAAACAGAGGAGAGGCCGCTGGACAGGAAACTAATTAGAAAAATTCCTCTTTTGGTTCCCAAGGTAGATTTGCTCTTCACGCTTATTCTTGATACCATATTTGAACTAGACATTTTAACCAATTGAACAAACAATTTTTAGGTTCCACAGCAGACAAACAGTGACGAATGTGGCATTTTCGTTCTGTATTATGCAAACCTATTCTTACAGAATACTCCGGAAAATTTTAGCACTTCTGATGGCTACCCTTACTTTGTGAGTTATTTTTTTCGACAATCTTTGCCATTATCCTCGAACAATGCAAAGCGTGTTTGGCTAAGCTTAAAAAGTTTATTTGTAAATAATTTTGAAATAAATAATGTTTTTATTATATTGTAATTAGAAATAAGTAACTTATTTAGACATGTTAGAGTTACTCTGAATGAAACAAGTAACTTTTTACTAAAAAAAAAAGAAAAGTACAGCTTTAAGCATGTCTGGAAAGTGATTATAAACGGTTTAAATTGTAATTTAATATAAACATGTGATGGAAAGTGGGTACTACTTGTGAGTCTCTCGAAGTGTGTTAATAAAAAGTGGCACGAGTTCTTATAAATAGTTTATAAACATGAGCTAAACATGGGCTATACGCGTGAAGGGCAAAAATTTACTAAAAGAATAACTTTTTCTTATTTTTTAATTTTGCTAAACATGCTCTTTTAGTTTTCTCCCTATTAATGAGGTGTATTTTGTTCTGGTGCTGCATTATAGATGAAAGATGACTGGTTTGGTAAGGAAGAGTTAGAGGACTTCTATAAAAGACTGGAGGCGGTTGACACCGAATCTCACGATGCTGATGAATGACCTTCTGAAATTCTGTTACGATATATTGATTGTAAACTGGATGAATAGATATCGTATTTGACTGGGACTTGGATCATGACAGAAAACTTTCACGTGTTTTAGGATCAACCTTGGATCATACATGCTCTCGTGTTGTATTTGTCTTTTCATCTTGTTTATAGTTATTCTTGCACAGTATTTGTGCAGAAAAATTTGCGTGCATAGGAACAAGTGTGGTGAATGTGCTTTGTGTACAGTCCCCTTCACTGTTTGCTGGATGTTCTTTTCACGAGCTGGAGCAAGAACATTCAGAGAATGTTTGGTGTGCTAGACTGGGCAATGGATAACATTGCTAAATCCAATTTCTTACTTTGTTGATGACTGAGTTTTCTTTTAGTACTGGTTGAAAGCATTTGTTCACCCATTACAGCGCCATTAAATAACGTGAGAATTGTTTCAATGAATTAAAAAGTGGGCGCCCTATCAAACTCGAGGGGTGCTACACGTACAGGGCGAATTTTTCATCAAACTTTTGATGGACAACTTGAAAAATCATTCCACTCGCAACACAAGAAAGATGAATTACATACACCCCTTTCTCGTATCGAAGACTAGAAATCTATTGATCATAACTCTATTTATATTCATCCACCTTACATTTCATTCATTTAAACACTATTTATCTATGCGACTTTTATATACCTATCTCACTCTAAATTTATACCTATTATAATTTTAAAACAATGTTTTATTCATCATAATTACTCTTATTAAATTCGTTGATTTAAACACTAAATAGCCACAAAATTTAATTAAAAATAAAATAAAAGAACATATATAACGTTATCCAACATCCGAAAAACAACCAAAATCAATATATTATGCTATTTTGCAATAGATTACGTTACTTACATCTAGAAACAATTAAGGCTAAAACTAACGGTGGCACTTCACTATTTGAGTAAATTTCATTACCTTCAATATGAAGATAAGGAAAAAATATTTGATTTTGGCTCCCAGTTCGCCATTCCAAGAAAATTGCAAGAAGAACAGAGGAATATTGTATTTCAACAGCCTTGAGGTAAAAAAATTAGTAGCACATTTGAGTGTGTGAAGCTTGTATTTGTCGCAAAGGTTTTTGAAAAAAAAAATCCTCCGAATTTTTCTCTGCAATTTGTTTTACTGAAGTACATATATGAATTTAGAGTAATATATTTTATGATAGAAAACATATTAGGGATTATAGATTCAATCCATATTCTATAATCAATTTCATTTTCTCATATAAACCCTAATCTTAAACTTCATGTTGAAATCCAAGAAATCAATAGAAAAAAAAACATACATACATAGATGTATGATTCTTTGCTTGAATGGATCACGATCATCCAATTTGATTTGTGAACTTCACTTCAATTTTGATTTCTATTGATGGGGATGTAGAGATTCTTGAAGAACACACTCAAATAGGGACCATAACCTATATATTCATAAGATAATGACATTTTATTATCTTTCATTTGTTTCAAATCAACCCTTCAACAATCTAAAACAAATTTTCAGTTTCTACTCTTTAATTCCATGAAACCTAATACCCATTAGTCAAATTTTATCTTTAGTGGATCACTTTAATTGACTAATATATTTTAAATAATAGGATCACACATTTTAATATGTTACGTGTGACCCCAAATATGTTAGAATTTTCCAACATTTTATTCTTGTCTTTTTAAGTAAATTATATAAGATTAAACATAAATATAATTTTTTTTTAAATTGATAAATATATAAGAATTATAGATGAAAATAACGACTCCCATAATAATTCATCATAGACGTGATCTTGACAAAAAAGACGAGCTCATATATTGTTGGATTTGTTCGCAATCTTCACCATCCAAATAACATCTACTCGTCTTTAAAATAGCACTCTCTAGTGATGACTCGACAAGATATCACTGGCCAACGGAGCTCTCTCTACTTTCCATTGGTTCCTCTGTAGTTGCAACTCAATCAACGAGAAAAATCTCCCAACCCACCTCATTTTCTCATTGCGAAAATCATGAACCACCTTATTAGCGGTGTAAACATCCTTAAACACCACGAATGCAACCCCATCACCCCTTGCTCACCCTTCTTTATAAGCTGCCCTTTCCATCTCAAGATCAGCTCTTAACTCCTGCAACTTCCTCAGTTTCTCCTCATCAGAGAAACTAAGTTCATCAACCACTATATACCACAAATCCTTCAACCTCCTACAAAGAAAACGCGGCTTCTCCCACACCCCCCTTTCTTTAGGTCCATGATCAACAAACGCAACCTCAACACCAGGCCCCACGATTCAATGTTTGCCAACAATTTGGATATGTTCTCCCTCACCTTCACCAACTCTGGAGCTAAATCATCTAATGCACACAAATCCATTGGCACAATCACTCTATTAATCTTACCAGGATACTTATGCTGAAAGTACTCCGCCGACGGAGTGCTATCAAACCTTAAAGTCTTAGGAATTCTGGTAAGTGTATTTTGTACACTTATCTAGGATGATTTATATTAATTATAGCTTAATTTTGTGTTAATTATATTTGTTATGTTGAACTCAATGCAAATGAGTGGATTTAGAAGAAAGGAACAAAAAACATGTGAAAACGAAGGAAATCAAAAGTTTGGGGACGAAAGTGTAAAATACAATAGTTGATTCGGAGCACAAAACTGTGATTGAAGATCATATATGATCAATTCGATGCAATTGGAGTCAAATGAGCGAAATATAATTGAATTATTTTCACAAATCAATTTTCAGTCGAATAAGTTATGCTACAGATTTTTAGCTTCAACTTGAGATCCATTTTTAGGATAGCAATCGTTTGAATTGGAAAATTTGTATTTCCAGAAGAATTATAGCCCTTTAAATTAAATTTTCAAATCATTTTGAATCATCTCAATTGAATACCTGCAGAGAAAGTTATGACTAAAATACCGAAAATTGTTCAGAGACAAACCTGCGCGCGCGCACAGACAATTCATGGCTCGCGCGCGACACTATTTTTCCCCACTCGAGGGCCATTTGGTTCTACGACGCGTGCGCAACACTTATACCAATTTGCGCGCACATGTCTTTTTCGCATACGAATCTTTAGTTTCCTTTCGCAATTCAAACTCTTTTGGAAATCGAATTGGGCGAGATTTTGATTTATTTTCTGACTCTTATAAATAGAGAACAAGGGATACACATTAAAAAAAAACCTCTCTTGCCTCTTCATACACAATAGTTTCATCAAATTCATCAAGAACAAGAGACTAATTGCTATATTTTGAGAGAGGAGATCAAGACAAAGCAATGAATTGAATGTCAATTACAATAAGATTTTGAAAAATTTAACATTGGAATTGAAAATCAACATCTTTTGATTTATTTCATGATCCGGGTGATATTTTTCTATTCTTCTTCTTGTAATTTATATATTAATATGTTGAGCTAGATCCATTTTTGTACTGGATGATGATGAAACCTATTTGTTATTTGATTTAATTCAAAACTAGTAGTTTAATTCATTTCTTGCGTTTCTTGATTAATTTTGCATACTCATTGCATTATTTAATTGATTGGCCACCAATTAGATAATTGGTTACTTGTTGTAGTGTTGTGAGACTCTCAATAAGTTTAGAACGCGGCAAAATTAACATATGTGCAATAGGTGTTACGAATAATATTTATAACGTGTGCAATCATATAGATAATCTAAACTTTAATGCATTCTAATCATTCGAATTTAGACTAGGAATAGATTTGGGTCGTGGTTAGGATATATATAATTTGTTCTGAAAAGGAAAATTATATATAATAATTTTATCTATTGTCAAGAACGCTTGAACGAAACTAAATTACAAATTAAGAATTGAAATATATAACAATTGGCGGATTCGAGATCCAATATAATAATTCATAAATGGATAAAAGTCACATTTTTACAGCTTTCTTAGATTAATTAATATAAAATAAAATCAAACACTCTTTTATTTACATAATTCCAATCGCATAAAAAGTTAGTAAAGTTGAATTGAATTTATTCCCCGTGGGACGATATTCTTAATTCATCAATTCTATTACTTGTTAACGATCCCGTATGCTTGCGGGTTTTGCAACAACAAATTTTTGATCCCATGAACTGTTATGGTAAAAATGGCACTTGAATTCGAGCTGGGCTCGCTTGGATTCCCATACCCATCACGAAACCTGCTTATTTTCAATCTACTTTCAATATCATCTATACCGTAGTGTACCAAAAGAACAACTACAACAACGAAAACAAAGTGAACTGATGCCGCCCTCGATTAGGAGGAACTGGCAGCATCAGCTCCACAGGAGTACGCAATCTCACCACTGGTGGCATGCCACATGACAAGCAGCTTGGAGGTGATGGCGGTTGGGTTGGGCACACGACGATGGTCGCTGCGGAGCTTCACAAAAATGAAGATCAACAGACAAGTGAGAGCTCCGATGACCGAGATGTTGAACATGTTCTGAATGTTTCCATACCGTACGTTGTCTAAGTTTTCGATTCCGCCGACTCCGACGGACGAAGGCGTCAGAGAGAGGGTGGCATTTGTTATTGACGGCGACGATAAAGGTGGTTCCATGGGCATAAAATTCAAGAATAATTATGGTTTTTAATCATTAATTTCATAGTTAATATTCGTATGGTGTGATATGATTGTGATTACACATTTTTCTCTAAAAAAACATTATTATTCATTTGTGTACTTATGGAGGGAGGGAGGGAGGGAGAGTGGAAATACAATTAATCAAACGTGTTGATAAGGTAAGATAAAAATTATAAAAGGATTAAGAGTGTTTTTGAGGTGGGGAAGTGGATTAAAAGAAAAGGATGGAAAAACCCGCAAGTAAAATTAATTGTCCAACTTTGTGTTGACCATATTAATATGCCCCTGTTTGACTATAAGGCTCCGTTTGATTAGTCATATTTTTCATTCCATTTTTCAATTTTTGTAGTGTTTGATAGATAAAAAAATTTCAGAAATTTTTTTTCTACCTTTTTTCATATTCCACATTTTTGAGAGAAAAAAAATTCTTAATATTTTGATGGGAAAAAAATTTCAGGTATTTTTTTTTGGCAATTGAAAAAAAAAATCTAGGTACAATGGTAAAATTTTTTATCACTTTTATTGACAATTTTCATACAAAACAAAGTCAAACGAATGATACTCGATATGATAATTTTTTTCAATTTTTTTGCAATTGGAACAAATTCTAGACTCAATAGTAGAAAAATTATAACTTTAATGGACAATTTTCATAAAAAAACGAAATCAAAGGGACACCAGATTTTCAACATTTTTCATGAAAAATTATACCAATCAAACACAATTAATTACAATTCTAAGTAAAATAATTTCTAATCAAATCAATTCCCTGTAAAACATTTTCTTTCCACTCATTTTCCACATTTACAACCAAACGGACCCTAAGAGTTTTGGATAGTGATTTTTAAAATAATGCGTGATTAAAAAATCTAAAAAAAAATCTAAATTTACGTACACAATATTTTATTATGTGAATTTGTGTTTGAAAATGAATATGTAAAAAAATAATTTGAAAATAATATTTGTGAGATGATATAATTATTTGCGTGATTGACTTGAATATACACAAAATAGAGGGACTTTAGCAATTTGTACAGGAAAAATCACCAAAATTTCACCAGATAAGAGACAATAGTAGGTCCCACCGTGTATTTAAAAGAAAAAAAATGTGCGGTCCCCACCATTGTATGAGTGTTCTGTTGCATTTCTGGTGATTTTGTTTCTGTACGTGCATCACATTTGAGAGGGAGGAGAGATCGCCTATCAAGGAACCGCTTAAGAAAATTCCTCTATTGATTCCTCTTGTTATGGTGTTCATTTTGTACATTTACTTGTATAGATCGAACAAACTATATTCAGTTTACTCAACAAAGAACGAATCGTTTTTACATTTTTTACTGCATAAAATTGTTCTTAGAAAGTGCTCCATAAAATTTTAGCATTTCTGATGGCTACCCATATTTTATAATTTTTGTTCCTTCTCTTTTGCTTCAATGATATATTATCTATCATTCTCAAACGCACCGTAGATGAAAGAAGATCGGTTTGCTGGTGATGGAGTCGAGTCTTTCTACAAAACACTGGCACAATCGTAATGATTATATATTCGTGAATTCTAGCGAATGTGATGAGAGTTACTGGTAATCCTAAATATCAAGAAAACACAATAGGGAACGTTATGAACTGTATAGAAAATCATAACTCATTTTGATGTTTCAACTTGATGAATATAAATATGACTTTGTTTTTACTTTTTATACATAAACTAGTTTTTTGTCCGTGCGATGCACGGGTTGGGTTATTTTGAAAGTAATGTTAGTGTGTAAAATATGTTAAATTATCGTTAATTATATCTTGAATGTTAGATATGGGTAAATTTGCAATTGATGTAAATTAAATAAATTTTATTTGGAGGTGAAAGTTATCATATTGAATCAAGATTAATTTTCAAGAAAGATTGGGTGTTGTTTAATTTAACATTGTGTGTTTGAATGTAACTATCAACTTGACCACTATTTTATGTATTTTGCTAATGCCAGATAAGTTATAAAAAAAATGTAGGTTATGAAATCTTGCAGTAAGAAGAAGAAAATAACTTAGTGCCTCTCGTGGGGGTTTGTGGGCAACGCCTCCGACGGGAATCGACTTGCACGGTCAGATCACGGGGTCGAGGAGACAACGCCTCTTATGGGTGTTTGAGGGCAGCGCTCCTCGTGGGACTCGGGGGCGTTGGAAATTATAATTTTTTGTGTATGTGTTGAAGATTTTATCTGTTGAAAATAAATATTTTTTAACATTTAACAAATATCAAAGATGATGAAAGGAGGAAAAAATAATATTTTTAATGGTCGTGTTTAAAATAAAAAATAAAATAATAAACTCTCCGTGCGCGCATTTTTAATGGCCGTGTTTAAAATAAAAAATAATAAACTCTCCGTGTTTAAAAAAAAAAAATAATAATAAACTCTCCTTCTGCGCACGGAGAGGAAGTACTACTCTCCGTGCGTGCATGAAGAGTTTTTTTAATTTTTTTTTCAACTTCCAATTAAAAAAAAAAAATCCAAAATCCAACCTACCCACATTTATTTTTTATCTACCCATAATATTAGCTCCTGTTTGATCCACATTATTTTTTTTATTCTCATTCTTCTACTCATTTTCAACTACACATTCTTAAATAAAATAATATTTTCCGTCACATCAATAATTTTTCATTCTTTTTCAACCACATATTCTCCATCACATCAACTATAGAAATTCATTTTTTTGAAAATAATGTGCACCAAACATGGGCTTATTTAGTTTCTATCTACTCACACCAAGGAGCATTTGCTATGTCCCGACATTTTCCTTCCTCTTTCGTTTTCTCTTGATTTCTTTATACTCTTCTTTCAATGCTCTTTGTAAATTTTTATCATCTTCTGTATAAAATTTAAGCCTACATAGTATCATGCAAAAACTAAAATTGAAAAAATAATTTTAAGTTTACATAGTATCAGCCTATCAGGCAAAAACTAAAACTGAAAAAACCAAAAACCCTTACCTGATGGAGATTGTTTTGCCACTTTACAGCGCTACTGAGAAAAAGCGAGAAAAATACGAATAATTTATTTGTTGTTTGAAAGAGGAAACTGTGTCATTGCAATTGCATTTAGTGCATTTTCATGTATAGTGTGGGAAATGACAAAATACATACATTGTAAATAAGTCGGTTTGCAGATTTAAAAAAAGATAAAATTAATCGGCGTTTTTTTTCGCAGAGATTTTTATAATTAAGTCGGCAATTTTTTTTAGTAGTAAGAGGGATACAAAGGACGAAATCGATTTCAAACCAATGAATGAATATGAAAGAGGGGTAAAATGGGAAGAGAGAAATACATCCTAAATGAATAATAAAAGGAGGATTCCTCTTTTAATAGAAAATTGACTTGTCACAACATGGAGATTGTTTTTACTCTTTTGTTGGACTTGTTATGTCCATCAAACACGCATGCGTTATTAGTGTTATCATATATTTTGTTTTGTAGGTATTTCTACAAGCTATGTTTAGCCCCTGTTTGACCATCATTATTTGAAAAAATAGAGTTTTGAATAGTGATTTTAGAAGAATGTGTGGTTAAAACGTATGAAAAATTTTGAATTTACATGTAGAGTATTTTATCGTGTGAACATGTCGTTTAAAAGGAATAAGTAGACTAAAGAGTTTGAAAATAATAATTGTCTAACATGAACTTTAGTTTTTACTCAAAATCAAAGGGTAAATTTGGGAATAATCGAGCGCCATTTGCACGTTCAAATCAAAGGGTAAACTTGAGAATAATCTAGTGTAATTTGCACGTGCGTGTGGTGCACTTAGCACTAGACATACGTTCGAATGTAATTTTTTATTTTTTTTTTGCTTGAGAAAATCAAAAGTAATTTGTTTCTTTAAAAAACCGATTATAAATGAATAATTTACATAAAATAATAGAAAAACTAAGGGGGCGTCTAGTTTTCTATTTTCAAGTAGTTTTCGATTTTCTGAAACAATCAAAACACGTTTGGTATGGGTAAAATTTATAACACAGATCTCAAAACATTTTTGACGTTATAAGCGTTTTCTCAAGACACGTTAAATTAAATTAAACTTCAATCAATTTATTATTTTGTTTTTGTAGTGGGAAAAAAACAATAAAAATTATCAACTTTAAAATGTTATTACTTGATAATATACTAACATAAAATTATTACATTTTACTAACTAATTTATTTTAATGAATAAAATATCATAAAAATATTTATAAAAGTTTCAAACAATATACATTTTTTTTTTGTTTTGAAAATTTATTTTTAGAACGATAAATCATACGTATTTTGTGTAATTTTAAAATATATTCTTAAAATAGAAAAATAAAAATGAATTTAAAATTGAAAACGGAAACTCCCGACTATTTTTCTTAGCATGGGTGTAGTTATCAATTGGGTTGGGCTGTTGGGTCGATTCCACCAAATTTCAGCTGTTGTTATCCAGTAGAACTTGAAATGACAAAATTCCCCTCGAAGGATTATAGACAATTTGTCGACACCAGTTGAAAACTACACAACCCTAGTCTCTCTCACTCTCTCTCTCAGTCCCTCTACTCGCATCCCGCTTCCTCACTCACTGCACTTGTTCACGCCGCCGTTTCACGACTCGCTTCTTCAACACGCCGCCGTTTCGTAAATGTGTTCATATCAAATCACTCCCCATCTGCCGGTAATTTCATCCCTCTGAACATCCGTTATCGAAATTCCAATTTAACGCTCAGTGGAGCTGACTTTAATTGAATAATACGAATAAGGAAGTGAAAAGATCCTCGTTTTCGTGTAAAATGGGGATTGGGGAAAATGAGGGTAGTGGTGGTGATCAGCAGAATATTCAGAATGAGGTAATAAGTGGTGGACCTCTCAAGTCACCCTGGAAGACTTCAGCGGGAATTGCGGATGGTGCTTCTCCCCCGACGATGGAGCCTGATTCGGAGTCTTGGCCTGCACTGTCCGATGCGCAGCAGCGGTTTAAGAACAATGTTAATGCCGATTCCAACTCTGCCAAGTTGGTGTTGCCGCAGCCTCAGCAAGAAGCCAACGGTGGTGGTGCTCCTCCACCTTCTGTGCCGGTCTGTGCTATTGGTTATTTTTTTTTTTTTGTTTCTTTCCATTTTAGGCATATGCTTAAAATAGCGAATGCAGTTACTATATGCTTATGGTTCGTGTTAAAAAAATTGAACATATTATGTTAATTGTATCATTGAGCAGGAAGTTATTGATCAAAATATGTAATTTGAAAAAAAGGACGTTTCAGAATAATTCCTTTCATAAATGATCCACTGCGAGCAAAGGTTGGACAGATGTCAATATGTTAACGAGAGATATATAAATTGAATCTAATTGTATGATGTAGAACTTTTGCTTTAATAATTTATGTTCCTTTTTTACTTGAAGAATGAATTAAGTCATCTTGTCATTAGGTGTCAGTGTAATTGCATATTTAAATAACGATGTTAAAATCATAAGGATCAGTTTTGTTGCATCTTTTAAAAAACAACTTCAAAAGACATGCGTTCTTTGATGTGGATTTTGTATTCTAATTTCTATGACAAGAATATTCAAAAAAATGGGAAAAAAATATAAAAAATCAGACGCTTTTCAAGATTTAGCACTCACATTTTCCAAAATGTTTTTGGAAATAAGGCATAGAATCGAGTTCTATACTTCCTGACATTGTGTATCCTTGTAGTCAGAACTCAGAAGACAGGCTGAAAATACTTCCAAACAGGCTGCAATTAATTAAAAAATGACAGCGTGAAGTAGAATTAAAGATGCTGGCATTCAAATCGATCTGAGGCAAAAACAAAATTAATAAGCCAACTGAGAAATGGTATCCTCATCAGTTATCATGGTAGAGCAGAACCGTGGAGTGTAACCCAATTATCCCCTACCATCATGTGAGGCTAGATGATCCTCTTTCATATGAGAGGCACCCTTGTTGATTGCTTCAAATTTCCTGCCCCTAAGCATGTGTGGCTATTGTATGTACATGGACTGTTTGATAATAAGCAATTCAGCATCTTACCTGCAAGTTTTTTCTGGTCTTCCAGGCTACAGTTGAGCAGCAGAAGTTGCATGGACGTGGTAATTTTAAGTCACCTCGTAAGCCTTCCAATATGCATCATCACAAAACAGGTCCCAAGCACGGTCCAAATGTTGTGCCTCCATTTCCCGTACCATCACCCTATCATCAACCAACTATCACACCTGTTTTTCATGCTATGGTTCCAATGCCACACATTTCTGACCCTGGATATGCACGTCAATTTCACCCTGGACCATTTCCAATACCTGAAACTCAATTGGTAAAATCCAATGGTAACACTCGAGTACAAGGCTTTGCTCCACCGGTAAATGGGGGCTTTAAGCCTTCATCACGCTCCGACTCCAAGGACCATGATGCCAAGTCTGGTGGAAGAAGACCTAGTGCACAGGAGCAAGGTGGTCAATTGAATCCTTCTTGGCCTAATCAGCGACCTGTTGTTTATAATAACAACTTTCATTTGCAACAAACCTTGGGACCTAGGCCTTTCATAAAGCCTCCACTTTCTGATCAGGCAGGCTTCATTGATGGACCATACTTCCCAGGTAATTATTTCTCTCAATATGAAGCCACCTTGATAAATGATATCAAATATTTTTTGTATTAAGATTCCCCTCTCTGTGACTCTCTCTCCATCTGCTTTCCCTTTTCCTTTGTTTTTCCCTCCTGTTCCTCTTCAAGCAGTTGCTTATTTACATTGTCTAACAAGGTTGTCTATGATACAGGTGCTCCAGGAGCTCTATATTATTTTCCTGCTGCTCCTCCAGGCCATGTTAGAGTACCTTACCCACCGTTTGTCGTTCAATATCCTTTCAACCAAGGAGTTCTCATGCCACCCTCACCAATGATAAACTTGAAAGCTGACATCGTAAAGCAAATTGAATATTATTTCAGGTGAATTGCTCGAGAAAGATCTCCCTACTAGCAACTTTTGGCTGCCTTATTTTTTTGGTAAAATTTGATATCGGGCTAAAATATTTCCCCCGAAAAGGGTTCATCCTAGAATTGTGGCGTCAACATTGAATTATTAAGTAAATCAACTTATTGGATAAACATTTTTGTTTATGATTTATCTCTTGGAGTCTAGTCTAATTATTTTCGCATAAATGGGCTGTTATTTGGTAATAATGATAATTTAAAATGATTGGTCGTACTTATTTCCCTTGGATGTGGTGATGTTTTTCTGGGACTGTTGATAGGTAATAAATAAAACTAATAAAGCTGCATTATGTTTAAATAATAGGTAAATATTTGAGTTTTGAATTTCATTACTTTGGCAGTGATGAGAATCTGCAGAATGATCACTACTTAATTTCCTTGATGGATGACCAAGGTTGGGTTCCAGTTTCAATTATTGCCGACTTCAAAAGGGTATGTTTTGATGGATGCTCTTTATTGTTTAACA
This sequence comes from Fraxinus excelsior, assembly GCA_019097785.1. Classification (NCBI taxonomy): domain Eukaryota; kingdom Viridiplantae; phylum Streptophyta; class Magnoliopsida; order Lamiales; family Oleaceae; genus Fraxinus; species Fraxinus excelsior. The sequence continues at coordinate 23,593,751 of CM032642.1, forward strand.
AATGCTGTATACAGAAGTACATTATCATTAATTGGGAAATCATATCTTGCATTTGTGAATCAGGATCAACTAAGCTGTATCATTTATTGTGTTTGAGGGTTGCGGTGGGTGGGTGGGTGGGGGAGGAAATGGTATTTAGGTTTCCTCTGCCTGCGAGCTTGGTTTAGCTCCTCAAAACTCTACCATTTTAGCACATGCAATTACGCTACTATGCTTCCCTTTTCAGGTTAAAAGAATGAACACAAATATACCATTTATTCTGGATGCATTGCAAGCTTCAAGTACTGTTGAAGTGCAGGTTAGATAGTGTTTCCTCTCTTTATTATCCCCTACTTGGGTTTCTTCTTCTCCTCTATTATGGCATAAGACTTCCCATTTTAGATTTCCTGTTTTTTAACCCTCATTTTGTTTTTTGAAAGGATTTCCCTTGATGTGCAATGAATTTTATTTACGCAGGGGGAGAGGCTGAGGAGACGTGATGAGTGGTCAAAGTGGATTCCATCTTCTGTTACTGATAAATCTTCTTCTCTAGTTCCAAATGCTCTGAAGAATGATGAGCTTAATGATAATAAAAAGGACAGCTCTGAAAGAACAAATATCTTTTCTTCTCCAACTGGAAGCTCTGTGGATCACCTACCATCAGGTGAAGATTCTCAAAAGGAGTCCGTTAATGATAAAGAACAAAAAAAAGATAAGGTTGTATTTGGTGGTAAAACCCAAGCACCTGTTTTAGGAGATTGTAATTCAAGTGTGGGAAAGGACTTCGAGGCAAATAATGAACATATTGGCCTTGGCCTTAATAAAAGTTCGAGTTTCCCAGCCACTTCACAAGGAGCTGATTCTGTGAAGTTGAGCATTATTGAAGGCTCTGAACATATAAAGACACTACTGCCTTCAAATCTTGCGCAGAATCTGGATGACTTATCTAATGATTTCTCAAGCACATTCATGCTTGATGAAGAGCTAGAACTGGAGCAGAAAATATTATTGAAGGATCATCCTTCTACTGTAGGCAGGTATTCCGTAATTGATCAGTGACTTTGTTCACCTCTGTTCTTCTGTCTGTTGCTAATGCTTTATTCTTATTTCAAACTTTTTATCTTTGTTAATGAAGTCCATGCCTGAAAAGGATAAACTTTGAATTTTGATCCCCTTGTTTTCAAAAAGAAAAAAAACGTCATTGCATGATTTATTTACATGTAACTTGAGGAACACTAGTGCCTCTATTTTGCATCATGTTCATCAAGGTAAATGCTGATTATTTGCCTATTATTACTATTTATTTGGACCACGTGGAGCGGATTTCAAATTTAAGGTCCTGAATCCCCTGAAACTGTATTGGCAATTTATTTCTTGATGGATTTCAATAATGGGTAAAAGTTGATTTTATGTCCTAACCATACTAGTGTTAAACCGCAGCAAATTCATTATACTCTCAAATGGTTTCATTCTGGAATAATTTTGTGAGGGTAGGAGTCAGGAATACATACATATCTACAGAAGAGTACCGTGTTATTCAATAGTAGGTTTGGATCAATTTCAATCAGGAAAGATTAGAAAATTTCTGTTGAGATTTATATCGGAGTTTCAAAATGCAACATTAGAGTATTGACTTTGAGTCTTGATATTTCAGCTTTGTTCTTTGGGTAAAAGACGCGAGATTGTTGTACAAGGTTTTTTTTCCCCTTTTTTGAATTGGGGTGGGGGGAAGGGAGATACCGATACTTCCTTGATCTGAGCTGTGGAAACAACAATCCCTAACCAACTGGAACAGAGGAGAATTGGTTTGTATAAGGCTGCCTGAAGGTTCCTTCCAGCTAAAAATAAAAAAGTTGTTTTTTACTTTGTATCTTCGGTCTTCCTTACATAGAATATGTTTAACCAGATTTCCCTCTACCTTAGCTCTACAACCATTTAACATAATTTCCATCAATTAGCAATATACTTCTTTTTATGCAATCAGCTCTGAATAAGCATATATACCTTGTGGTTAATTAAGACTAATTTTATTTTGAAATATGTGTCATTTTCTACATTCATAGAGCAACAAAACTGCTTTGGTCTGTGGTGCTTTACTTCCTAGTGAATGAATTGGCTTGTAGGAAGGTGAATAATGTATTTCTGTACGACGCATCCTGTCCATTTTGTAGCTTGATGGTATAGCTAACTGGTTGGCCATCAATAGGGTGAATGCATTAAAAATGGTTATCTTTTATATTTGTCTGGGAGACTATTTGCTAAAGTCTTCTTAACAGCAGACGATTGGATTCCGTTGAAAGGGACAAAAACAAAAGCTGCACAAAATATTAAATTGAAATTATGAATTTGAGGGTGTATCTGGGTTATACTATCAGATTCTCCCTTTGTCAATTTATGGTTGGACTTTTCAACAAATAGCGAGTACATTTTTGGAAAACCTCTTTGATTGTAGTAACTGATGAACTTATTATTATGTAGATGTTACGGGCGGACAGTGTCATTCCATTTCATTGTTCTCTCAGTTCAAGTTTTCCTTCAAAAAAGCGGTCACTTTTGTTTGTTCTTTTTTTTTTTTCCCTCCTTTTACACTAAAAATGTTATTGATACTCCTTTTATGTAATAAAGCTGCTACAATTCTTTAAAAGTACAATTGCTAGGTTTAAAAGCTTTAATTTTCGGACACAGTTTCAGTATTCCTTGATGCATAAATTGCAGCTCATATATAGTGCTCTATAGTTTTGCTTTTTATTGCCTGTAAACTTTCTTACGTTCTCTCTGACTTATCTTCTTCACATCTTTGTGCCATTACTCCAAAAGAGTTGATGATGAAGATGATGAGGTCGTTGTCAATGATCAAGCTGTGGAGAGGCTAGTAATTGTTACCCAGGCAAGTTCAAGAGCTGCATGGACCCCTGTATTTTTTTGATCTTTTGTTGTATGAAGTGGCTCTAGTCATTTTCAGATAATGCTCAATTATGATGTTATTATGCTGTTGTTCTGTTAATTGTTTTTTCCATTCCATATAAAGTGAGAAGATTGTTGCAATCATGATCAAGAGTCACTTGAATGTTAGAAGGTATAGGAAATGAGTTCTGACTTTTTTTTTTTTTTTTGCGAGTACACAATCAAACATTTCATTTTTGCAAATTGCTACAACTTTCTTATTTGTCGTGAAGTCAAATATTTAAGGATATCTGTTAATTTTTTGGACTTGATCTCTTCACGTGAATATGTAAGATACCACACATTATACAAGGTTAATTTAGAGCTTGTGTCCCTTGTTCTTTCAAGCTCCTGGGCAAGGCTACAGCCGAGCATCCAGAAAACTTCAAAAGTTACTGTAGGAATAATATTCTAGTTTGTGGAATTGGACCAGGACATTGTAGAGTGTTATACTTTGCTAATCCTGGAAGGACACAGAGATAGATCCGAGGGGGGTGTAGATTTTGAGATCGCGTGGACTGAATTATTGACATGTCTTGCAATTATTAATAGAAAAATAGATCTCAGTTTCTAAAACATCACTACATCAGAAATTCTGGAGATATATTCCCAGATGCTTGATTAATTAGATGCAAGACATTATTTGTCTTTTACTCCAATATGAGCGGTGGCATTAAAAAAGAAAAAGAAAAAGAAAAAAAAAATAGAACGCACTTCAAACTGAAATTCTGTTTTTTTCATATGGGCCCATTCACAGTAAAATTACATTCTCGTGCCAGGAACGTGATACCTAACAATTTGATTCTGTTTTGATTTATGTCATAACAATCTTTCTCATTGAACTCATATTTGTCAGCCTAAGGTGCACTTCCAAATTATTGTTCTTAATTTTTTCAAGTAATCTTAACTGATACTAATATTATTGATCTTATTTACCTATGGTGTAAATAATATTTATTTTTTCACAGGATTTCTGTGTAAGTTTCTACTAATTAGAATGTATTTTGTAGTTTTTTTCCTTTTCATTTTGGGCCTTTCCTTTTTTTCATTTGTTTTCTTTGGGGGCCTCTAATGGAGGAGGAGAGAAGTGTTACTGAGTTTATACTGAATTTGAACAATTTGATGAAAGTTTTTTGCTGCGAAATTGACCTGAAGATACTTTTGCCAGTTTGCTGGCTATTGTTTTATGACTAAGTAGATATGTACTACAGAATAGTTGGACGGGTGAAGTACAAGAGGAAGTACCGCAAAGAATATCCTGTGAGCTCGCTTCTGCTATAAATGACGGCCTCTACTTCTATGAGCAGGTTGACTTTTGTTCTCTTTCTACTGCACTTATACTTAAATAAAAAGCAATAGCTTTTTATATTTTGCTTTTTGCAGGAGCTGAAGTCAAAACGATCTCATCGTAGAAGTAATAAGCCCAATAGTGAAAGCAAGAACGAGATTTCTAATTGTTTAGTTGCCAGTGCTGCTGTATCAAATTCAAGGAATCCTGAACATTCTTCTTGTGGCCATGAGGAGCCTGGCAATTTGAATTGTAGAAGGAAGCAAAACAAAGTCAGTTCCAAGCATCAATATATTCGAAAGCAGCGGCTATTCTCTGGAAACGCTAAAGGTCATGGAAACATCAGAAATTCTCTTGGCATGACAACTGAAAGTCCACCTAGAGATTTAGTTGGTTTTTTCTTTGGTTCTACCCCTCCAGATAGTCACGGGTGAGTTCAGATCATATTCATATGCTCTTATTTTTCTTCAACGTCTAGAATAATTTTATGTTTTTTGAGCGATAGTTAAGTTTTCTAAAGCAAACAATACATTTCTGTTAACTTTTTGCTTAATGTTTATTGGCTAATTACAAATTTAAAATTTTCTAAAGCTCAACTCTCAATTACCCAGGCTGAGGCCTTCAAAGTTGAGTGCTTCACCTCACAGCAATCTTTCTGGAAGTAGTCCGCCTGTTGGTTCGATGCCAAAACCATTTCCACCATTTCAGCATCCAAGTCATAAACTTCTAGAGGAAAATGGCTTCAAACAGCAGCAGTGAGTAGATATATTTAGAGACACTGTTAGGATACAAACGCAAGGCTCTGTGTTTGGTTATATTGGACCATATATTTAGCATTTCGTATGCGTGTGATTGCCTTTTGCTTTGAGATTCCAACATCTTTCACTGCTTATTAGATTTTTCAACGGGGCTATGGATTCTTCTCTACAGGTATAAGAAGTATCACAAAAGGTGCCTTAGTGAACGAAAAAGGTTGGGAGTTGGTTGCAGTGAGGTATTCTTTTAAATATTTTTATTCAACATCTTCAATTGTTTGGTAGACGTATAGTATGATTTTACAAGTTTTGGGAAGAATTGTTTGGTAGACGTATAGTATGATTTTACAAGTTTTGGGAAGAAATTGATGCAGAAGATGTGCTTAAAAAGAAGGCAAATTATGTAGTTCATATAAGCAGATTTGAAAAAATTGAATTGAGTTTATCCTTGTAGTAAACTGCCCAGATATTAGTGCACAGGATACTTTTTTAGGAGCGAGTTTTTGTTTTTTCCAATAATTGCTAGATATGGGTAAATATCTATTAGGATTTTTCTTAATTCTAGTGATGTTGTTTTGGTGCTTATGAAGAATCCTAATTGGTCTTAGAATAATCTTTTAACTTTCCTAGTTTAAGTCCTAGTTTATTTGTCTTTATTTTATCCATCCATATGTTTATTTGACATGTAGCATGTATATATAGAGAACAGATTGGGTTATTTCTGTTGCTATCATGGCATTGCTTCTCTTATGACGTGCATGCTGTTTATGTATAAATTGCACATGCAATTTTTGCAGGAGATGAATACACTGTACCGATTTTGGTCTTATTTCTTAAGGAACATGTTTATTCCTTCCATGTATAACGATTTTCGGAAGTTTGCTCTAGAAGATGCTGCTGCTAATTATAATTATGGGATAGAGTGTCTATTCAGGTTTTATAGGTAAGCTTCATGCGTTGCTTGTTTGACCTAGTTTCTCGTTGAGAATTTTCTTTGTATTCAACTACTCTTCTTTCACAAATGCTTTTCTGTTTTAGATTGTTTTATCACTCCTTTTCTTTTCTTAGTTATGGTTTGGAGAAGGTATTCAAAGAGGATCTGTATGAGGACTTTGAACAGCTGACACTTGACTTCTACAATAAAGGAAACATATATGGCCTCGAAAAGTACTGGTAAGTACATTATTGTTGCTGAACTACTTTTTAACGTGAACAGGTTATAGTCATTATTTTCTCTGGATGATTAAATAATTGTGTGGGAGAGAACTAGGGAAATTGATCAGAATGAGTGCAAGGTTATATTGATTAAAGTTGTTATAGAAGATGACATAATGCATAGTCTGTTCTTGCACGCGTCAAATTGGATTCGGAGATTGGGTTAAATCGAAATTTTGGGAGGATATGGAGGTGTTAGTGAGTACCTAAAGGATAGACATTAATGGACATGTAGGAAAGAACAGTGGAGCTTTGGATATGATACCCAAGGACTTGATTTTTTAAAATAAAATGACGCTAAAGCGTCGAGTTCTAGAATTACCTTTAGTCTTATGATCTAATAGCAACAAGCACCTTTATTTTTTTCAAAAGGTGGATGAACACTTTTACCATGAATGCTGAGCTGGTAGGACTTAGATATATGTTTCTTTGGTTATGAATCTATTTAATCTCACCAAATAGGTTTGGTTTTAGATATTTTCTTTAGGCAACAATCGAGTGCGAAAAGGAATATGAAGGATGTTAAGGTGAAATGGTGGAACTGAAAGATATGAGAGCCAGAAAGGTGTTTGGAGACTCTACTTGGGATTTGGATGGTTCACTTAAATAATTCAAAGAAGGTTTTAGGAGATAATAATGGAGGAAAGCTTATTGCTAGGGAGTTGAAGTGGTTGAACAGTGATGTTCAAGATGCAATCAAGAGAAGTGAGCATGTTACATGAGGTGGCAAATGACCATGAGTGAGAAGATTTTGAATAGTGTAGGTGGGTAAGAAAGGAAGCCATGAAAGCTGTTTAAAAATGTGGTAAAAGAATATGGTTTTTCTAGGCACAGAGGAGAGGAGAGAGGGAGAGGTTTATAGGTTAGCCAACTGTTGGTAATTGAAAACTAGAAAATTTGCAGTGTCAGTGCATTGGGAGCAAGGATGCTAGAGTTTTGACGGAGTGATGAAAACATTGAGGACAGCTGGTAATGCTGTTTGGGAGATTGTGGAATGACAATTCTAGCACAGATAGGCATTGAGATAAGAGAAAAACCAAAGGAAAATCTCTCATTGAGGGCTTGATTGGAATTCTGCAAATATTTGCCAAGAATCACGCGTTACTACACATGCATGCTAAGCATCAACCAATTGTCACAATCTTGATATTGTACTTCGGCATAAGGATCAACTGTTTTTTCTGATTTCAAATTGGAAATGCGGCAAATATAGTCTACATCAATACATGTAAAAATCACTATTGTTTTGTGGCAAATTGAATGGCAGGGTATTTGAAAGCTTATAGGCTGATATCTTAATATACGACTTACATAAGTTTCAGCTTGTTCAAGACCAGATGCATGAATCTCCTAAAACTAATCTTTATCAATTTGTTCTTACATGCAAAAACCCGCGTGAACACGGTATTTTTTTCTTTTGGAATGACAGAATCCTGAACCGTGTAAAAAAGTCTTGGCTATCTGACAAAGCTTATTTCTTCCTCTTTCTGGTAACTCAGGTTCCTGTTTTATGCAAAGACCTTGCTGGCACTTGCAATCTCCTCTATATTCCTTCGACTTCTCTTTGTACTTGCATCTTTTCTCTCACCAGATTATTTATCTCATCTTCCCCTTTCTGTTTTACGTTGTGCTCCTTAATGATTATTTTTCTTATATATTCCTCCTGATTATTGCCCGTTACTTCGACAATTCCTTGGCAGGGCATTTCACCATTACCGGGAGGCACGTGACCATAAAGAACCATTAAAGAAACATCCAGAATTGGATAGACTGCTCAGAGAAGAATATCGTAATATGAACGACTTCAAAGTTAAAACATCCGGTACAAAAGAAGATATTCACTAGCCTTGAGGCTCTATGTTGCAAAGTTACATCCAAAAACTGACAATATCGCAATTTTGGGAAAAGAAATCTAACAGGTTGGCGAGCAAAAGCTAAAGCTGGTGGTCAATTTGTGTGGGAAATGGAATGTCTTTGTATATAATATGTTGACAGGTATAAGATTTTTGGGTTCAAGGGCTCTCTTGCAGTTTTTGGTGTTCTTCGACTGCTCGGTGCATTTTCCCTTTTTTTATCGGATTTATTAGTTGTATATAAAGAAAAATAATGAAAAAAGAAACCCCAAAAAATGAAAAAAAAAGGAAAAAAAAAAAGGAAATGTATAAACTTGAAATTTATAGAGATTAAACAATAAGTTTTGAAAATTATATCGACTTATCTTGTTCGAGTGGATTATGGTTGTGTTAAGTGAATGTTGCCGATTGTTAATAGGAAGTGTTATGTGAAGTGTGTTTTTTCTAGCTAAAAATTTGATTTTTAGCTAAGCTAAACCGTTGCTAAAATTGAAATTTTTTGAAAATATTAGTAGACATTTAGAAATAAAAAATCTGTATTAAGTTAATTCGACAAGTTTGATTTCTTTATCAATAATGCTCCTTGTACAATGTTGGGTTATAACCTCTTATGAGGGGGTGTGACCCACTATTATTTTTATCGCGGGCCTCACTCTCCTTGTGAGATGTTGTAACTCAACATTGTACATGTAGCATATCTCTTTTTTTATTACAAGAAAGAAAGAAGTCAAAATTTGTTTTTTTATAAAATAAAACCTCCAAAGAATTGTTTCATTAAACCCCTATGTGACTACGATTATTTCAGAGGACCATTATTTAATCCTATTGCAAAACTTTTTATTTTAATATTCATTTTCAATCACATATTTATTAAATAAAATATTCAGTATGTAAATTTAAATTTTTTTTTTCTACTTTTTAATCACAAAATTTCAAAAAATCACTGTTAAAAACTTCATTTTACCCAATTAATGGTTGTCACGTTGGGGCAAGATCTCAAAGCACGTTGACGGAATTTTAGATGATAGTAGAAACTCACCCGTCAATTGATTGAAAATCAAGCATTTGTGCTGCCATCATATATATAAACTTCTTGAGAACGATTCTCATATCTTCAACTATTATGATAGCTAACAATAAGTTTTCTAAAAGATACATTGTGATGAACATAGCCCTCGATCCCATTTGAAGTGCAATTTTCAGATCTGCTAATACGCAATGTAAAGGTCATGATTATCTATACTTAAGTGTTTTAACCGTCAGATACATAAGAATTAATCTCCCTTCCGCAGTGGGTTAACGTGGCGATGCCACATCAGCAAGTCAACCATCGAATAGTAAAAAAATTAAAGGCTTGACCGCTAACGTGGTAGGGGGATTATTAAAAATGGCCTGTCAACTTTTAAAAATTTTGGTTTTCATTAAAAAGTCAATTTTACCCTTAATGAAATAGGTATTATATTGCAAAATTAGTCCTTATACTTAGAATAGTTTTATTTTTTCTATTTCTATTCTTCTTCACTATATATTTCATCCGAATCTGATTTTTCTTCAAAAATTTCTTCATCAGTTTCTATTTCTTCAAAGTTGACTTCTTCACATTCATCTCTAATTTGTTCAAAATCGGTAATTAGTACTCTAACTTTCTTTTTTGGACATTCAGTGCTTATATGTCCTTCTTCATTACAATTCCAACATTTATATCGTTTTTTATCTAATGATTTTTTATTATAAGATTTATATTTTCTTTTGAAATATTTCCTTTTTGGTTTAAAATATTTTCTTTTAAACTTTTTATATTTTTTATGTTTTATGTTTTATTTTTCCTTTTCTATAGTCATAACGTCCCCAATTTCCTGGTACTTCAGTGTCTTGATAACAAATTCTATCTTGTACAAATCCTGATTGTCTATAAACCATTTGATTGCTACATATTAAACTTATTTCATCTTTTATAGTTCTTATTATAAGTCCTAAAGTATAGGCTTCTGCATTTCTTCCAATTTGTCTTTCTCTAATCTTATTTTGAAAATAATTATTCCATGGTGGTGGTAATTTTCTAATAAAAACATCTTTATAATAATCTTTACTTACTCCATTTCCATACATTATATAATAATATTTACTATATTCACAACAATATTCATTAAAATAACACATATTACAAATTTGTAAATGTTCTATTCTATTCTTAGCATCTTCTATTTCTTCTGCTTTAGCTTTAGTGCTATCATTTACCCAATCTTCTCCTGCAAATTCTCTATAAATTCTTGTAGCAACTCTATTTATTCCTTCATTTATTGTAATTCCAAATCTCGCTTCAATACTATCTTTCCAAATTCCTTTTGTTGTATCTTCTAATCCTCCATACCAATTAGCTACATTTTCTTTGAAAGTTGCTAATAAATATTCAGTTCTATTTTTATTATCTGTATTACTTCGATTATAATTAAAGTGTGCTATCATATTAGTACTCCATTCATTAATAGCTTTTCTAACATCTAATTCACAATCTAGATATAAATATGATCTCGTAATTTTCATTTGTCCTGATTCTCTTAATACTGGTTTAAATTGATCTCTATACATTTTATCTTTTCTAATTTTAAAATCAAGTTTAGTATTAACATATCTTCTAGGATCTATTTCAGCTTCATATCTACATGTACTATAGATTGTTCAGCTTCTCCAAAATCTTCTTCTTTAATTCATCGTGGTCTTCCTGTTCTTCCAACCATATGATTTTTAGTTATTTCTTCACAAATTTTTAAATCTTCTAAGTCGAATATTAGGTTTTCCATTTCTTCATTCATTATTCTTTAATAATTAATTTTTCTTCTCTTTTTTCTTCTTTTTTGGTAAGATGTTCTTCTTGTTTTCTAAGATCGATTAATAATCTTTCTATATCATCTTTTAATCATTCATCAAGTTCTATTAGTTCTTCACACTTTTCTATTTTCTTTCTTACTTCTTTTAGTTCTTCAGTATAATCTGGTTTAAAAAGTTTTTCTTTATTTAGATTTTCTATTATCCTATTTAAAAGATTTTCTACTCTTATAAAATTATTTTGTAATTTTTCTTTTACCTCTTCATAACTTATTTCAACTCTAGTAATTTTTTCTTCAATTATTTTTATACCTTTTTCAATTAAATTAATTTTATCATTCATACTCATCCTCTAGATTTTTTACAAGGTGGTTTAATATTTTCAAATCCTAATTTGTCTAATAAAATATCTATTTTATAACTAATAATATCTAGTTTTTCTTCTAAAGTTGCAATTTTATTAATACTATTTTTTTGTGCAATTTTTGATATTTGGTTTTGTATTTCTTCAAGTTTAGCTTCATCAAGTACTTCTAGATTATTAATTTGTTCTTTGATTTTATTAAATTGTTTAGACATATTTTTACTTAAAACTTCTAATCTCTCTTTAGCTATTTCATCTTTTGGATCTATGATATTAATTCCATCTATAGCTTCTATATCTTTAGTTTTTATTTGTCCTAATTGTTGCCATAAAAATGCATTAGTCCAATTGTTAGTCATATTTAAAAATCTATCTGTATTTCCCCATGAACTTAAAGGTTGAAACATAGTAGTATTCCATCATCTATTTTGATAACTTCCTATTGGTAGTCTTATATTTTCGATTTCTTGTTTATCAAATCTTATTTTTGTTGGTAAACTCATATTAATCAGGTAGGTTTAAAGGATTTATTACTATATTATTTATCATTTGTTCTATTTCTCTCCTTAATTGTTCTTCTCTTCTTAATTCTCTTGTAATTTCATTACCTATTAATTCTCTTTTAATTTTATTCCAATTAAAAATTTCTCTTTCAATTTCTCTTCTATTACTTCTAGTTATTATTTGTTCTTCTAAAATTTTTATTTTATTATCACAAAATTTTTTAGTTATTCCAGGCATATTTTATTTTTATTTAATAGTTGTGTATTCTAAATATTCTTTTAATTTAACAAGATCTAGTTTATTTTTGATTATAGATATATAAAATTTTAATGTTAGATTAAATTTTAATCTCTTATATTCTTGTGGTAATTTGTTAGAGATAGATTTTCTCATTTATAAGTTTTTTATGTGATTCTGAATATTTTTAATTCTTTTATTCTTTATCATCAAAACTAAGATCAAAATCATATAATTCAGCAACATTATTATAATTATTATAATTATCATATTGCTCTATATTTTCAAATGTTCTTTCACTATCTAACCAGAAAAATATAATCATTTTTATTATTTCTTTAGGTAATATTTCTTTTAATCCAAAATAAGCAATTGTAAGACATTTTTGGTAATATCTAGAATCTCTTTTTATGAAATTTAATCCTCTAGCAAAACTATCATAAGTTTCTGGGATTTCTATTATGTGACTATAATCAATACTATTAGTATATCTAAAAGGTACAATTCTATAATAAAATTCATAAGTTTCCATTATGAAAAGTTCTTCAAAGTATACAATCCTATAAAAATTATTATATAATAATTTTCAAACAAATTTTCAGACAATAATATCTTTATAGCTTAAAATAAGGGCCTTACCACGCTTCGCCAAAGAGCAAGAATGATATATGTTCCTGGTCACCTTCGTCACAAGAGTTGGCCAAAGTCCAACAGCATCAAAGCAAAACGGACACATAGGCACCCAAAACTCTCGAACAGACTCACTGTGTAGAACAACACTCAAAGCGTAATAAAAGATTTATTTCAAACTTAAAGATTTTATTGATCTGATGATAGCTAGAAAACTATTATACAAAGATTTTTACAGAGATTGATACTCCGAAGAGTGGTTTCTACTCTTTCAAGAAAGTGGTTACAAAGATCATTTGGAGAGAATATATCTTTTTTGTGGATTTTTTGGTCCTACCTCTTCAAGTAAGAAGAGTCTTTATTTATAGATGGGCTTGCACTTCACCGAGAAGCTTCTAGCCAATCGAAATTTTACAACATAAAAGTAAAAGTACAATAATTTCTTCAAAGTGGTTGCAATAATCAAAGCTTTTGTCTGCTAGTGTCGGCAACTTTATTCCAGCTTTTAACAGCTGTCTCCTTTTTCTTTAATGATCACATGATGCTGTCTGGTGATGTAATTTTCTTATCGTCCTTTATTTGTGGACGTGTCCCATCAGTCTGCAAGCTTCTTTTATGCATTCCTCACTCCCAAGGAATTGATCGTTCAAGATTTCACAAATCTTGTCCTCTAAAATTTTTGATTATTTATCTCCTCTACAGATAAAGATTCAATTATTACTCATTCCATACACCATGTATTTTTCTCCATAGAAAAATTGCATGGTTGAGCAAACTGATTTAATTCCAAGGGCTCGCCTGTAAATCATCCATTTTCTATTGATAGTGGGCATCTCTTTAAAAATCTGAATCTCCTTCAGTGGATTCCCATTATTTTTTCGAATAGTGACAAGATGATGTTCTCCATACCATTCTGGTTCTTTATACTCAGGACTGATAGTATAGAATATTAATTCAACTGGTTGTTTATCACTGTATTTTTTGACACAGTTAACAAATTCTCTGTCAAATTGTTCGATTTCTTTCAAATCCGCTCCTAGGAAGAGTCGATCTAAGAATCCAAATGTTGCTAGCTTTCGAACAATAATAGGATCAGCACCTTGAACTGCACTAATCCTTGGATAAATCGCCGTTGGAAGGGCTGTTAAGTAAAGAGAACTTCCTTCTTTGAAATTATATATCCATTATGAGAATTCGTAATACTCCTTCTCCATAGGATGTAGATTGGTTCTAACATGATGAGTTGTAATTATTCCCTTTGGTGATTTAAGGTCACCGGTGGATGATTTTTTATTTTCTTGAAATTCACTGATAACAGTAGACTGTTCCAATGGGCTTTTTGATAAGGATGTTTCACCTAAAAGGTGAGTGACTCCTTTTCCACTTGTAAATTTTTCCAACAATTTGTCAATACTGATGGGTGATTGTTGTGGACCCTTTTTTATGACTTTTTCCTCTTGCGAGGTAAGATAGTCATTTCTCTTAAATGTTGATTCTGTCAATTTTTCAACTATTTTTTCTTTATTATTGTTTAATTTCTCAATCTTTTTTCCACTCTCAACAACCTTGTTTGATAAATCACACAAAGTTTGTCGAATATTAAGATGATCCTCTTGGACAGCAAGATAATCTGCATTAAAATCTGTTAGAAAATTTTGTAATTCCTTGGTAAATGCTTCAATCTTTTCCATATTCATGATTCCTGCTCAAGAAATCAGCAAATAAATTATCTTTTCCTTTAATATATTCAAATTTAAAGTTATAAAAAGATAATAACACTTGTCATCTATGAAATCTTCTATGTTGAGGTGAATTTGGTAATTTATTATTTACTAGTCCATTAAGTTGAGTATTATCAGTTTGAACAATAAATTCTTTAGGTAACAAAAACATTTTAAATTTATTTATTCCTTTAATAACTGCTAATAATTCTTTTTCATTGGTTGAATAATTTACTTCAGCATTATTGAATGTTCCACTAGTATATCTACAAATTTCATTTAAATCGATTTTTAATAAAGCACTCCAATATAAATCTGATGCATCTGTCTGTACAATTAGCTTATCATTTTCATCAGGAAGTCTAAGTTTATGTAAATTTTTACAATTTTCTTTCAAATTTTTAACACAAAGAGTACGTTCTTCATTCCATCCTAACTTATTTGATTTTATTAATAGTCTTTGCAATTTATTTCTTTTTTCTGCAAGCTTTTCTATAAATCCTTCAGCATAATTAAGACATCCTAAAAATTTCTGAATTTGCTGCTTATTTTCTAATTTATCAGGAAACAACATTATTTTTTCTGAAATATGAGGTTGTAATTTTATTCCATCACTATTTATTATCATTCCTAAGAATTCAATTTCATTTTTTGCTATTTCTGCCTTTTTCTGACTAAGTATTATACCTTCTTTTGAACAAAGTATAACAAAGCTTCTAAGATGTTTAAGATGATCTTCATATGTTTCTGAACAAACAAGTATGTCATCAACATAAACAATAAGAAAATTATAAGTTTTAAAAACTTCGTCCATTCTTCTTTAATAAATATGTGGTGCATTTTTTAATCCAAATGGCATAACTATCCATTCATAATGTCCTTGAGGGGTACTAAATGCTGTTAATGGTATACTACTTTCTTCTAGCTTGATTTTCCAAAATCCAGATTTACAATCAAATTTTGAATAATATTTTTTGTTCTTAGCTATGTTTATTAAAACTTCTTTATTTGGTAAATAATATCCATCAAATTTAGTATTTTTATTAAGTTCTTTATAATTTACTACCATTCTAGGTTTTCCTCTTTTTATTTCCGCATGATTTCTAACCATAAAAGTTGGGCTACTATGATGGCTATTACTTCTTCTTATAAGTTTTTGATCAAGAAGTTCCCGAATTTGTACTTGAAATTCTTCTTTATCTTCTTGATTATAAAGCATAGGTTTGACTCTAATAATGATTGTAGGTTCAAGTAATTCTATTTTAGCTGTAATTTTTGATTTTTTCCATTTTTCAAGTGGATTATCATTATAATTTTTGGCTAAAAGATCTTTTATTTGGTTAAGAGTAATTGTTCTGATTGAGTATTTGAGTAATTTTGGTATAAATTCTATCTTTTCACCACGCTGAGCTGGCTGAACTCTGAATGGTTTAAATTCTCTAGCAATTTTTAGTAAATGTCCACATGGGGTTCTTAATTGAATAGTATAAATATTTTGACTATATTGACTAAACTGTTGTAAAAAGTCATTTCCTAGAATAATATCACAATCATTTATATTATATTGGTAAACATTTTTTACAGTTACTATTTTAGATCCTATGATAACTTCTATATTTTCATTTTTGTATTTTAATGATTCTTTTGCTCCAGTTATTCCTTGTAAAGTTAATTGCTGTTTGTTTTCTATCCATTTTGGTAATAAGAATTCTTTAAATACAGTTATTTCAGCTCTTGTATCTATTAAAACACAAGTAGTTATTTTTGTTTCGAATACAGTTATTTGTATATATACACTTATTGGAAATTTTATTTCTCTACTCATTTTTCTTTATGACAATATGTAGTTATTTCCTTGATATATAATAAGAATTCCTTCTTTATCTATTTTATAATTATCTAAACTATCTAAGAAAGAATTTCCTAATAATATTGGATGTTCATCAAAGTTCATATTATTATCTATATAACATTCTATGTTTAATAATAAACTTCCAAGTTTAATTTGAACTTGTCCTATTATATCACAAGAGTTTATTTTTCCTTTAAAATCTCTATAACTATATGGCTCTACTTTTTTCTTTTTAATTCCTTCATCTATTAGAGAGCAAATATGATTTTGACTTGCTCCAGTATCAATAAGTATTCTACTTTCATTTATCTATTTATTTCCATTAAAGAATTTTCCTTTTATTCCATAGACATTACTATTTTTATTTTGTTTTATTTTTGAAATACTATGTCTTGAAGTGCTGCTACTTCCAATAATTATCTTATTTTCTTTATAAGTTATTTGTTTTGGTATTAAAGGTTGATCAATACTTATGGCATCATCATGTCCTATCTCAAAATTTTCTATTTCTTCTATATTTTGTTCTCTAGGTAGAATTGCTTCTCCTATATCTCTAAATTCTTCATCTATTTCTATAAACGGTTTTTCCATATATATATTTCCATAATTACTGTTTGTATAACAATATAATCCTTGATATAATATAGTAAAAACTTTATTATCATCTTTTAGTATTTTATTAGGCATCTTAAAATGTAGGCTAAGACAATCATCTAAATTTTTATCATTTATATGTACACTATATCTTGGA
Organism: Fraxinus excelsior; assembly: GCA_019097785.1. Taxonomy (NCBI): domain Eukaryota; kingdom Viridiplantae; phylum Streptophyta; class Magnoliopsida; order Lamiales; family Oleaceae; genus Fraxinus; species Fraxinus excelsior. The sequence continues at coordinate 23,610,669 of CM032642.1, forward strand.
TAACAAGTAAATTTTAATTTTTTATAGGCTAAGTTTCCTTTAATTATTCCCAAATTTCCATTTTCTGCAGTTATACATCTTTCATCTTGTAAATTAAGTAGGACTATTAATTCCTTCTTTAAAACATGATTTTATTATTATTTGTACTCCAGCAAGATAGACATAAGATATTTTATTTCTTTTTTCTGGTTTTAATTTTCCTAGGAATTCATTAATATTTCTTTTTGTTATTAGATTTAGTTTTATTTTTCCATGTGTATGTTTTACATCTATGACTTTTTCTATTTCGTGATATTCATTGATAACTAGCTTTTTTTCTTTTAAAGGCTGAACCTACCATATTAAATAATATATTTTCTCATGGAGGCTTAAGATTTAATTCTGCTTTATTTATTTTTCTAAATTTTTCCCAATCAAATTTTCCTTTTAAGGCATATCCTTCTATTCCTTCGTAAACTTCAGTTTCTATATCCTCAGTATTTTCAATTTCCATGATCTCTAGGGCTCTGATACCAATTTTGAGGGGTTTATGCAAAAATACAATTATTAACAAAAATACAAAATCAATATCGAATGTTTTGGACTTGATTAAGGTGGAAAGAGTTGATGGTGAAAATTTTAAATTTTAATTCCAAAGGAGGGTGTCGAATCCTAAATTAAAATTCTTAAGGACTAAAATAGAATTTATTTTATAGTTGAATGACTTGTTTTGAAACCATTTATATTGAGGGTATTTTAGGCATTTTAAGGCTTTAAAATAGTCAAATACCAAAATCAATAAATGACCTTGTTTTTTAGGCCAATTCCAAGTATTTCCCAACGTGGTATGTCGTGGATAAGGTATCTCCTACCCATAGTGGGTAGGAGATCAGGTTTGTTCACATGCCAAATAATTTGGAAGAAATGTTGTTCTTCGTCATCCTAAAGCAAGTATCACCAAGTATGCTTCAAATGGACATATCTAGGCTCCATCCCATCTTCATCATCCGGGTTAGGCAGCTCATTGAGGTTGAACTCGAAAACTTTAGGGTCTTCTTTCTCTTCGTCTGTAGAGGTAACTTGGTGGGATGGAACACGATCAGCATGATTCTGAAGTCCAGAAGCCTGATCAGGAGGGAAATTTTTGTTGCAAATCATACAATCATAAGTATTATAAACTGCTTTTAAGCTAAAAGTTGGTTTTTTACTTACAGTGTTCACTTCCAATTGTTTGATGGCATTGGCTTTTGGCCCATTCTTGGCATAAGAAGCTCCATTTGAAGACGTTTCATCAATGGTATAGCAGACCTTCATCATCATCATCATCTTCTTCTTCTTCTCCTTCTCCCTCTCCTCTTCCTTCTTGAAATTTTTCTTTGAGTGGCCGCTTGATCTGTGCCCACCCAGTGCATGGAAAGTTGGAAAACTCTTCCCACAAGTGCTGCAAATGTATTTAGCAGGCATCGCGGCCAGTGGGACAGATTCAGCTTCCGGTCCAACAGGGCTGAAATCCAGCAGTAATTCTGGGTTCACTGATTTCTTCTTGATCATCATAGAACCATCAGTACCAAATTCATAAGGATTATCACCCAGATTTTTAAAGCCATTTGTTGAATTTTCAGTATGAAATCCAGGATTCAGTTTTCCCTTTCCATTTCCATTGTAAAGATTTCTCTTGAATTGTTCACTACCAGAGTTTCCATCCGCTCTTTCAAAGACTTTCAGCTTTTTAACTGGGGAATTCCTTTCATCAGTAAAGGAAAACACCTCCTTTTCGTTTTTATTCAATCGAAAATCTTGATTAACATCATCGATTTGCCCATCCTAAACTTTGGACTCCAGATCTTCACTAGGTTTCTTGGAATCTCCATTGATAAGCCTTAGAAATTCCTCTGAACTTGGAAAAGGCGACAACCCAATGACGGGCTTGATTGGTGCGCGGCTGCCCTTAAATTTGCTGCGAGTGGCTTCACCTTCCTTAACCTTGGAATCCAGATCTTCACTAGGTTTAATAGAATCTCCATTGCCAAGGCTTACGAGCTGTAGAGCAGCTTGAATTTCATCTGAATTCGGAAGAGGCGGCGAATCAATGACTGGCTTAGTTGCCGCCCGGCCACGCTTACCTGTCACCTGCCACTTCATAGATTCATTAAAACCCACCATATGCCCAGAATCAATCCGATCACCATCAAGAACATGTGAAGGAACCCTATTCATGGCCTCAAATTCCCTCTTGGATTTCAGCTTCTCGGTAAAGAAATCTCTGTTGGACTGAGCATGAGCACTGTTCGTGTGGTCTCTCAATGCCTTGCCGGAGCTGAATATCCTTTTGCAGTCCACACAGTAATAATCCTTCACTTTTCGGCCATCCTCCTCCTCCTCCGAACTTTCTTTCATGTTTAGTATCTTGAACTTCACCCGCCGTGACGGCGCCAGCGTTTCAGCTCCGTCTGAATCTTGGTCATCTTCCATCATTGAATCCGGCTGATTTTCTTGATCCTTCTCAATTCTCAAGAAAAAAAGAAAAGAAAAGAAAAGATTACTCAAATAAATCTGATTAAATCTTGAAACAGATTTTGTACAGAGCGGATTAATTCTACAAACACAAAAAGACCCCAAAGAAAGAATGCAGAAGGGCAGTGAGAAAATACAAGAATTTCTTGAAATTCAAAGGAGTGAAAATTTTAAGAGTCAGAGAGCTGGTGTATTAACTTACAACGAAAGTGAACGAAATGGAAACAATAGATCAAGAAACAAGGAAAGTTTTTCAGACCCAGGCTCGAAAAATTCAGATTACAATAAACCGTGAAGAAGATAAACCCATACCTTGTTCTTAAACTCCTCTCTCTCTAACTCTATATATTTTTAGTGTTTGTATAGGCGTAATGCATGATGAAAATTGTTGAAGAGGAAGAGCTATTGCATGGTTCCTAGGGGAAAAAAACGATTTTTTTTTTCTTTCATAAAGTTGAAACTTATAGAAACTATACATTAAGTTTTTTATTTTAATTTGAAAATAAGAGGGATAAATAAACCCTTGCTCCCTCGTAACATAGTTTTTGTATGGAAACAATCATCGAAACAAGATATTTTAATTAATGAAAGATTGAAGATAAGAACTGATAAAAAGAGTTGGATATATAATTGTGATAATAAATAAATGTTATGGACCTTTAATGAAATTAAAATGATGTGTAAACTTGAAAACATTTCATCCCTAAATTCCTAAAATTATTTTGCTAAAACATTGTTGATGCCTCATGAAGGATTGCATAATCGAACTAACATAACACTAATGCCATGTACGATTTTTGTTAAAAGTTGGACGATTGAGTAACACGTTGGTATAATTAAAATGAGTTTTAAAGTTCGGTGAGATAAATGAAACGGTTAAACGTTCAATGAAATATAATAAATGATGTTCCTATGTAGTTTAGATAAAAATTAAATTTTTAGTAGATTTCGATAAATGTTGATAAAATGTGTAATTGAAAAGTTGTAAGTTTCATGAAATATGTGATTATAATTAATTGATGACTTTAAATTAGATTTCGATTCTTTTTTGAAGCTAAACCAAACATGAGCTAAGTGTAAAGTTTGGTGACCATACATAATTAATCCTTAAAAATCCTATATAGTAATTTCATTATTGATTTTTTTATTATTACTTTTAATATGAACATCAAATTGTCATTAATTATTAATATATAGTTGATTCTTCATAATATTTATGTCGAACGCAAGTATATAAATTAAATAATAATGTTATTTAATATCAATGGTGCTTTGTACCTGTCGAACGCAAGTATATAAATTAAATAATAATGTTATTTAATATCAATGGTGCTTCATACCTGTCTAGGTGACCGTAAAAAAAAATCCATTTTTAATTGTTCAATAAGTTGTGATGCATGTTTATTTATTGAACATTTGAAGGTGGATCCTTCGTTCTTACCTAAACTAATGCTGGATAATGTTTCTAAATGAAAAGGTATACTCCCATGTAAAGTGATATTAGAGTAACAATAAAAATTACTAGTGATAAATGACATTGTACAATAAATACTTGACCTAGGTTCTTATATTCAACTACAATGGAGATGTAAACTTGAGATAGTCCATTTAAAAACTGAAAAAATTCAAATATTCAATTCGAAAGAGTAGTGTCTTTTTTCAAGAAAGAGACTAGTAAAAACCATAATAAGTCCATGTTTGATAATCATTAAATCAATTTTTTTTTCTTAAATTTATTTTCAATTGCACATTTTCACAATAAAATATTTCGCATATAAATCAGAACTCATTTTTTCCCAAAAAAAAAATAAAAAAAAAAAATTCATACTTTTTAACCGTACATTTTCCAAAAAATCACTATTACAGAACTCAATTTTCCCAAAAAAATCATTTTAATAATTGTCAAATAGGAGTTAATATCGAAAATTTTAGCAAAAGTTACTACAGACATTTAGGCTCATTTTTGAAAAATTTAAAATTATTTATAAATGACTAAACTTCATTTTCAACAACACATTTCAATTAACCCTACAAATATTATCCAATTATTTACTATTCATTTCTATTTATATAATAATTTGTTTCCAAATGGAAGCTCGGTGTTGTTAGGTTTAGTTATTTCTCAAAGTAACTGCCCAATGTCAAGGTCGATCGAAAAGGAATTAATAAGACCCGGCATGACAAACTACTGAAGTTCGAGCTAATATTTCGTTCTTTAAAAATAAGAAAAGGATAAGCGCAATGCCATAATAGCGCTAAACGATTTTGAGAAGCTTGAGAACATATGATATTTGTGTGCGTGTGTTCTAACCAGCACTGGCATATGGAATAACTGGTTCAATGCTCAATGTTACCTTTGATTTCGACCTTACTTTGTTTGAATTACACCATTGTTAGATTCAAATCGAAAGATATCTAGTCCTTATGCATGGGTATCATATATTTTGAATATGTGATTTATATAATTTTGAACAAGTGGTGGGTTGTATTATTGTTCAAAATTAAGGAAAATATCGAGTTTGGAATGAAAAATGAATCATTGGACAAAAAATGTGAATCATGCGACCACATGGTTCACTGGATTACTCCATGTGGTCGCATGGGTTTAGCCTATGCGACCGCATGGACAACTTTTGTTCATTTTTTATCCTTTCTAGCCGTTGTGATTTTGAAATTTGTACCTTTAGAAGATATTTCGACACCATTTCATACATATTTTCTGAGGGCTACAAATAGGTGATCCTAGTTCTTGTGAAGATGTTGGAAAAACATAGAAAGTATCATAATCATTCCATAAACAATAGAAAATCATTTTCCTTTTCTATATTCATTTCTTCTCATTTTGTTCTCTTGTTTGGGTAGAATTACATATTGTGCTTTATTGTAATTCTGCAACGAGGCTTGATTACTCCTACAAATCATTTGCCAGAAACCTTAAGCATCTCAATCAATCCGGAAAAGGGGCAAATTTAGTTTGAGGATAACGATTACGCGTTATGGCCATCCATCTTGTTTCGGTATTTTGTTTGTGGTTTATTGCAAATTTTGGTGGGTTTATTCTCCAACTCCGGTGCCGTTTACAACAGGCATTGGCAGATCACATGAACGGTGCTCATGTTCAGTCCAACAGAGATTTCTTTATCAAAAAGCTGAAATCCAAGACGAAGAGGCACATGATGGGCTACCAGCTGAGGCGGCAATCAATTTTTCCGAGCGGGAATTTGAGGCCATGAGTGGAGTTCCTCATATGTTCGTGATGATGATCAGATTGATTCAGGTCATGTGGAATTTGAGGCACTTGCCTGTTTGTATAGTTTGATTATAAGCATGTATTATCAATTTTTTCAAACTCAAATGCGAAGTTTATATTTTCACTAAATGATGCGCTAATGTAAATATATTTATAAGCAATAATGACTTGTCCTGTGTTTTTATCGACGTATATGAGTTGTATCAGGTATGAATCATTAGTTTATATTGGACTCTCGTGCTCGATCTATAATTCTTTCGAATTAGGTCCAATCTATTGCACATAACATATTAAAGTTTTGAAATGTCGTAAAACGAATAACACCTGGTGTCAAAAGCTAGCTAGAAAGAAGACTACAAGAGCATTACTTGCTTACAATTTCTCGTCATTTTTAGTGTTCTCATCACCATGGTTCTAAATGTCTTGTGTTCTAATATTATAACAGCTATCAACTAGTTTCAACAAGATACTGATATGATTCGGGGTAGGCGACTTGGTCGAGTTTTGGAGTCCAAATTGAAGAAGTTGACAAGCCAATGTCAAGTTTTGTAAAGGGTTTGGGAGCCGAAACGAGTTGGATTCAAAGTCTGGAATATATTTGAAAAGAAAATGAGCAGCGTAGATGAAAACGGGCATAACTTTCGGCTCGATTGTCGAATTTTCGCCTATGACTACATTCTGGAAATGACACGAAATTCTGCACATGACTACGTACGCTCATGGTACTTTTGGCCTTGCGATCGCACAGAAACATGCCGAGAACAATTTGCCGAGAATTTTAATTTTACGCGAATTTTCTTATTTTGTTAGAATTTTAGTTTAGGAAAGATTCTAGTAATCTTTTAGTGATATTTTCGTTTTCCATATTTTCTTAAGTTTAGTATAAATAGAAAACTTTATTTCATTGTAAAAAAAAAACATTTTTGACATAATGAAATATGAAGATTTTGTCTCTTGTTCTTCATAAACATTCGAACTTATCAAATATATTATTATATTTGTAGCGTTCAACCCTAAAACTTATCAAATGATTAGACACCCTTTGTGGCGTTCGCAAATCAAGGTTGGTTGGTTTTGTAATCAAGAGGTCATTTAAACTTTGTTTTTGTTTGGTTACTTGATTTAATAATTTGCGGGTCGAGATTCTACCGTTTACAACCTGAATTAGGGCTTTCTTGACGTTTTCAATTAATTTCCACGCTGATCCCGTACTTGGGTTCGCGTCAGATACATTGTGAATGAGAATGCAAAGGTAACAAATATTCACGAGTCAATTTACCGGATCAGATTCCAAGTCTATAGAAAGAGGGGTAGGCATCCCAACAAAGGTCACGAGTATGTCCACCAAGTGTTTTGAACATACGAGAGAGAAAAATCCCTATACAATAAAAGAGCCACTTTTGAAAAAACTGTTCACACTTTCGTCCTATTAAAACGACAGCGTTTTGGCATTAAAAAAAAAAAACCACGTCGCTTGAGATTTCACATTTTCCCTTCATTTACCCGTCATTTCCCGAAACCCTGGATTCTCTCCTCCTCAATCCGGCAATGAAAGTTCTTCCCAACTGCACTCACCAACTGCACTTTCACTCCCAACCAGCTAATAATACCACATACTCACACAACTCTTCTTAACACCACAGCCACCCATGGCAGACACGGAGACACGACGTCGTTTGAGCCGTTTCTTTTCATTTGCCCTTTTCCTTCTAGCAATATCTTCTACTGAAGGCAGAGGAAGGAGTAGGTGACTCCATTAACGCTGCAACTACTCCAGCCTCTCCTTTTTCCTACACGGAGACACAGCTACTCCAGCTTCCCCTTCGTTCTACACGGAGACACAGGCGTGTCTCCGTTGCCTACGGACATCGGTGTCTCCGTGTCACGGATGCGCCATAGAGGATCTGCAGATGCGGTAGAGGCGTGCCAAGGGTGAGCTCCAACATCCGTGCTATCACGCCGATGAGTCCTGTGTTTCGAACGCCGTTGGATGGCATTCGCGTGGGAATTGGAATCCTCCTCCGCGCCTTCAAACTCGCCAGCCTCAAGTCATATTCTTCTCTCCTTGATCTAAAGGTGGAAACCCTTGCTATATATGCTGGAAGTTATACTTTTGAATTTCAATTATAATATTCGGTACTTGATCTCGATCTCAAGGTTCAATTGTGTGTAGTAATCTTTAATGTAGAACTCATAGTGCTTTACTATGATAGTTGATGATTGATTGAGCTAGCTGGAGTATAAGATTGACTCAATTCATCTTCTTTTGGCTAATATATTTGATTTTTGAGCTAGGACGATGTAGTTAGTGAACAACTATGACCAGCTAAAATAGCAATTGGAATTTTAGTTATGAACCCCAGTTGATTCCGCCCAAGGTATTTATTATTCTCTCTGTTAATCTTCTCTTCTCCTGGGTGCCCCGATTTCTCTTTCATTTTTTGCTCCATAGGGTGTATTGAATTAAGGTTCTGGAAGTTCTTAAATCCCAAAATTTTTTACTCTGAACTTGCTGGTTAAATATATTAACCACTTAGACATATTAGGTTAATGTAAATTTAGTTGCTCCGAATTTATTTCTTTTGCCACTTTTTATTTTTCCTCTTTCCTACATTAGGCTATAATATTAGGCTGTAATACTGTTTGTCGCAGATTTTCTGGTTGAGTTGCTTAGCTAAGACTATTCAGTTTCACGTGAATATCGAATTTTGCACTAGAAGAACTTTTGTATGCTTGCAATGTAACATTAACTACAGACTAGAGTTAAGAAAATGGATTATTCTGTTTCACATCTCAGGAATTACTAAACTTGGTACTATGCTAAACTCTTTGCACATGATCCATGCTCTTAACAAGATGAATATGTACATCTCTTTCTACGAGGTTTTTCCCCTAACAATGCGCTTGATAATTTTGTGTATTTTGCGCAAGTACATGGTTTTCTCTTTGTTTTACAGTTAAAAACTCACCTACTTCCACTTCGCGTAGGATTAAAGCTTGTTTTACTTATTAAGTAAAGCAATTCAATTAAAAAAAATTACATATTTGATTGATATTGTCGTTATTACTTTGTTGATCAATCTGCTGCCTTGTACTTCTCAGGCATTGGTATTCACAGATCCAAAACATAAAATGTTCTGTTTCTGCAGCCTCTTTCCTGCAACTTCTATATTCTACCTTGTTCTCTTCATATGCAGTACATTCATTGCTCAATATAGTAAAGAGGTCGTTCACGTTCTTTATTGGCGTTTCTCTTAGGTTTCTTCTGCCATATTTGCTTAAGAACTCAAGTTTATGTTAAATGTCGGTAACTCAGAATCTTAATCCAAAATTTCTTGATATGAGGCTCAAAGAGAAGGATTGCTAAATACGGTACATACAATGTTTGTTCTTCTAATCTTGTTTAACTGATCCCCTATTGCACCTGACTTCAGCATTTATAGCCTAAGGTTAAAGAGTGAATCAAACTTTTAATCACTTTTCAAGAGCGGAAAAAACCATTTTGATTTAAGATTTAAGGGTTAAAGGAAGAATTCGATTATGCTTAAACTTTGTATCTACATTTTTGTAGTTAAAAATTTATATAATTTTGAACAACTTAGAATTATAATTTGTTTTATCTGTTCTAAAATCAATGCAGGCCACCTGGAAGTGAACCATTAGCCGAAGGTATAGTTACATCAACTTCTAACTTAGAAACACGACCATTATGGGATTTTCGAAAAGTATTAATATTATCCCAGGGAAATGTCATACTTAAAAAAGTGTTCAAATGATGTAACTCCTGAATTATACTTATTTTCAAACCTTTTCCATTGAAGAATAATTATATGTAATTTTCAACGCAGAACAAAAATACTTCTAAAAGTTTATTTGCTGTTGGGATTAAAGCAAAAGAAAACTATAAATGACTTGGTTCAACAGATAAACTCTCTATAACTATTTCTTTTGAACTCGAGATTCTTCGCAGTTATTCACATTGATAATCGTTTTCACTACCTTGATTTGCAGTTCCTAGCTAGATATTTTGTTGTAATGCTTTTCCTTTATGACGGTATTTCGATGAGTGGCAGGATTTTGAATCGAGCAACAGTGTAATACACATATCTGCTCAAAATCAAACTAAATAGTAGTCTACTCTTTGATATTTATATTTACTTATAAGTAGAAGTTGGATTTCCTTTAGATTCATTTGATGTCCTCGCTTAAATCTCCTTTAAAAATCTGGTGATTACCTCATGGATCAGATGGTTTGCCAAGAGATTATTGCATCCAGATATAGTTGCACAGATATAGTTGCAGACTATGATTACATTTTCCTGCAGGATGGAGATCTCGGAATTGAAAACTTCAATCTCCACAGGTATGCAAAACTGATTTATTCTAAAGAGGGTCAGGGACTCTAGCCCTGCACCCGCAGATCTAAGGTTTGTGTGCTCTTCTTCAAAAATCAGTTCCCCGAAAGTAGCTTTCTTTCAAAGGTTTGTATGCTCCTTTATTTATTCTTGTCAATTGTCAAGCATAACTGTTTGTTAATATGAACTTATCTTGCATTTTTTTCACGTGAATGAATCAGGAAACCATAGAAAATCACCAAACATAGAGAAAAATAAACAAAACAAAAGCATAAAAGGTTCATTGAGGCTTTAAAGCTTTAAAGAACCATGAAGAAAAATAGAAAGTGGTTATCCGTTGATATGATAAATTAGAAAAAAAATTAATCTTGTTTGGTGGATGTTGTGAGATTTTATTATTAAGCATTTGCCAACATGCTTGCGAGACAATTTTAATCTGCGCTAGAAAACAACAGGAGTTTATTCTAATTTTGATTTTAAAGAAGGGGACCTAATTTTGAAGGATCAAATGCTTGTTGGTGCCCAACATTTTTCTAATAAGATCTTACAACTTAAGACTGTTACTATGTTACACTCCTCACAATGATTTACTTGGTTACATTTTTAGTTATCTTTATATACTCTAATTTAATCTTGCAGATTGATTGTTTGGTCTATAGCTTTTGCTTCCAATTTATTGGCTTGATAGAACTTCAAATCGGAAAGAAGCTTTATTTGCAAGAGCTAGGCATCTCTGCTGATGAATGTGGTCTTGATAGAACAAAATGTTCTTCTGGTAGTTTTAGTGACAAACCTCCTCTCCTTCGAGATACTACCAAATCATCGATGAATGGTTCTATGCAACTACCTTTCTCTGAGAAGTACACTCTGCCTTCAGTTGTTTCATGTCCGGACAGTCCGGGTGGATGCAAAGAAGCATACTACTGCAGGTAAATAAATATCCTAATACCTATCTTGATACACAAGAGAGAGAGAGAGCGCGAATTTTCTACCATATTAACTTTATAGTTTGTTTATATTCTAGAGCATGAAAAACTCGAAGTTGCTAAGAATTTTTGGAATGTAAATATGCATTTTCTGTCCATCCAAAGAGACTGTTATACTTGTACAAAACATTGTTACCTATTCTTAATTACGGTAAGTAGGTCTATTCAATATCTATCCATGAATGATATTTGTTCGGTGTCTATTAAGTCCATTTTATTCACCTCAATGGAAATAAACTCGATGCTACATTGACTGGATTGTTTTAGCAAGTACTGATTATAAATATAAAGTAACTACACCATCTGCTTATTAAGATAAGTTATCTATAGCAGAAGCTTGAAGCAAAGAAGTAAATGAAATACCTATGGTCTGAATGTTGACGTCAAAATTATATCATGATAATTGTTTTAACATATTTTATTTATGAGCAGAGAAGTTGTTTGCAAATATATTGGCTTGTATATATCATTTATTTTTTAGATTTCAAATTCTTGAATTATGCTTTATTTTCTGCTTCCTATAGGTTTTCTTCCGAGATGCTTCTTCTACATGTTTCATCTGATTACACTTGCAACATTTAAATTATAAACTAACCAAAAATCCAATTCATACAATTACACAAACAATACATTATTTATACTGAAAAAATACTTTAAAATCACTCCACACTATTAAATACCCAATTAAAATACAGCACGTGCATCGCACGTGCCTACACTAGTATATCTATAAATACACAGGTAATGCCAAATAATTTGGATGAAATGTTGGTCTTCGTCGTTCTACTGAGTAAAACAAGTAGTAGCATTAAGCATGCTTCTTCAACTAATTCACCAAATCAGTTAGCAAACTTGCGCAACATACCCAACAATAACATAATATTTCTTAAAATTGTGCGAGCAAAAAACAAGTAGACTGTGGGAGAATACTGGATATTAAAGGCGTGGAAGTTTCAAAGATAAAAAATGGAAATCTAACTAACTCATGTATTACCAGGCTCCATCCCATCTTGATCATCCTGGTTAAGCCTCTCATTTAGGTCGAACTTGAAAACTTTATGCTCTTTTTTCGCTTCGTCTGCAGAGGTAACATGATCAGCGTGATTGCACTCACCAGTGGAATGGCATTGATTCTGAACTCCAAAAGCCTGACAAGAAAGGAAATTATTGTTGAAAATCATACAATCATAAGTGCTATAAACTGCTTTTAAGCTAAAAGCTGTTTTTTACGTACTATGTTTATTTCCAATTGTTTGATGACATTGGCTTTTGGCCTATCCTTGGCATAAGAAGCTCCATTTGAAGACTGATCATCGATGGTATTGTAAACCTTCACTTTGAACTTTTTGTGGCTTGACCTGTGCCCACCTAGTGCTTGGGGTGTGGTAAAACTCTTCTCACAAGTGCTGCGAATGTATTTATCAGGTGTCACGGCTGGAAGGAAAGATTTGGCCGCCGGTCCAATATCGCTGAAATTTCGAAGCGATTCTGGATCTACTGATTTTTTCTCTCCTGTAGTCTTATTCTTGATTATCATAGAGCCATTAGTACCATATTTGTAAGGTTCATCAAACTTATCAGTTGAATAATCTGAACTTATAGAATTTACAGGATTCAATTTTCCCTTTCCTTCGCCATTGTAAAGGATTCTCCTGGATTGTGGACCACTAGGGTTTTCATCAGTTCTTTCCCAAATTTTCAGCTTTTTAACAGGATAATCCCTTTCATCTCCAACTAGAAACACCTTCTCTCTGTTCTTTTTCGATCGAAAACCCTGATTAACATCATCAGTTTCACCCACAGGAGTCCAAGAATTGATTCTAGTGTCGTCACCTGACTTAACCTTAGAATCCAGATATTCACTAGGGTCAGTAGAATCTCCATTGACAAGCCTTATGAGCTGTTGAGCAGCTAGAATTTCCTTTGAACTCGGAAGAGGCGGTGAGTCAATGACTGGCTTAGTTGGCGCCCCGCCACGCTTACCTGTCACCAGCCGCTTCACAGGTTTATTCAAAACCACTGCCGCAGAAGCCATCACAGGACCTGAATCAATCTGATCACCATCAAGAACATGTGAAGGTACCTCATTCATAGCCTCAAATTCCGGTTCGGAAAAATTTCTCGCCGCTTCAGCTGGTGGCTCCATCCCTCTCCACTCCCTGTAGGGATGGCTCCTCATGTGCCCAAATAAGGACTTGTTTGTAAGAAAACCCCTCCCACAGATCTTACAAATATTTTTTCCACCATAGCCAGAAGGAGAACCCGAGCCTACAAGTCCCTCCAGCGTGCTCTTAGTCTTCGTGAAGGAGAAATCTCTGTTGGCCTGAGCATGAGCACTGCTCATGTGACCTCCCAATGCCTTACCGGAGCTAAATCTCTTTTTGCACTCCACACAGCAATGATCCTTCACTTTTTTGCTATCCTTCATATTATCCTCCTCCACGCTTTCTTTCATGTTCGGAAACTTGATCTTCACCCGCAGTGGTTTGTCGGTGGAACCACCCGTCGGCGCCACCGGCTTAGCTCCGTCTAAATAATCTTGGTCATCTTCCATCATTGAATCCGGCTGATTTTCATGATCTTTCTCCATTCTCAAGAAAGAGAAAACAGAAAAGATCAGCAAACTCAACGCTTCAAATAAATCTGGAAACAGATTCTATACAGAATAGATTTTTATTCAACCAAAGCAAACTAACCCTAAAGAAAGAATAGAGAAAGGCAGTGAGAAAATACGAGAATTAATTAAGGAAAGTGGTTGAATTTCGAAGGGTTTAAAATTTTAAGATTCAGAAGGAGAGCTGGTGTCTTAGCTTACAAGGAAATTGAACGAAAAAGAAACAATAAATCAAGAAAAAACGAATATTTCTCAGACCCAGGCACGAAAAATTCGGATTTTGATAAACCCTGAAGAAGATAGACCTTATCTTGTATGTAAAATCTTTTCTCTCTCTATCTCGATATATCAAGTGTACGTATTGGCATAATGTATGATGAAAATTGTGGAAGAGGAAGAGCTGTTGCATGGTTCCTATCAATCTCTTCTTTACAAATAGTTATTACCAATCACACACAAATAAATTCTTAATTTTTAATATCTTTTTAGGGCTGAATTCTAAAAGAATGTTTCGGAGTTGTCTATAATCAATTTAAGTTATAAATAAATCGATCAAATAGATGAAAGATAAGTGGATTATATTTTTAAATAATTTTACGTGAATAAATTGTAATAATAATAATAATAATAATAATAATTTGGGTCGATAGACGATAGTTATAACTCGCTATTAAAGTTATCAAATATGGCTAAATGTGACAATAGAAAAATTGATTAGAAATATAACGTTAATATTTCACTAAAATCATGTAATAAAAACGATTATTCTGCAATTTTTACGGGATTTTTAGAAATTTTATTGGCTTCATGATAATTATTTGTTAAAAATAAAAATTGTAATTGCATCTTTTAACCTAAGTCAAAAATGTAAATAATATTTACAAGTGAACCCTAGTCCTTGTGTGAAAATAGTGGATGGTGTTTTCATTTTCTCTCGACAGATATTTAAAATTATCTTCTTCTTTTTGTTAGTATAGGTAGAGAGATAGGTGACATTAATTCAATTATAATACAAAATAATTGTAATTATATTGTTTTGTTTGACCCTCGTTTTTTCAAAACTCATTTCCAATCACACATTCTTTCATAAAATAATTTTACACTTAAATTTATTTATTTTTAACCATGCATTCTCTAGAAAAAGGGCATTATAACGTGTTCTTATGTGATTACGCGGAATGTAATTTTGATGCAATATATATACGTGAAATATTATATTAATATATGTATATGGTCGGAATATTCGAGATATGATTTGACTATACAATAGTTATACAAGTACAAACGTTGGAACAATGTCGACATATATGTCTTTAGGACTCATATGATGTACACATGCATACATATGCTTGGATATGAGAGAAATATTCATAAACAACTCATAATAGGAGCGATAATAAAAGTAAGAGGGAGATGATGGTCCATTTGGAATAAGAAGATAACATTGAAATAATGGGATTGCCCTATGGATGCACCATACTTGCGTCCTAATAGATATATCAGTTGAGGCTCCGATAATCATTAATGGTAACCAATGATGGGGTGGTATTTGGCGTGCTGCACCGATATATGTCATTTGGTGGCATTGGAACTGCAAATCAACACGATAAGCATCGTCTACATAGGCTCAAATTGAATTTATTGTAAATCCCACTATAGTATGATGTATTGTTGGTAATGACAAATATAATTGTGATCTCCTAAGTTTAGGAGGGTGACAATGGACCTATAGGCACGGGAATGCGTGCATGTTTTTCGGCCATATTGACATTTTAGGTCATACTTACACCGTTGTAGAATTCAGACCGAAGAGATAAAAGGCATATAAGGTGTAATTGTGAGAGAATGTGTGAACTTTGAGAATGAGATCATATGGGAAAAAGAAATTGAAAACGGTGCACAAGATTATGTATATGCTCATGCATATCGTTACTCACTGAGCATCCGTTCAT